>JAJOOE010014575.1:0-19404 GCA_036250405.1 Solanum raphanifolium
TTTGGGCCTATTTTAAATTTTCAGATGACCCATTTAGCTATTATTCAATTAATGAATAAAAGAAATGGGTCATCTAAAAGGACAATACAGTCGTTTTGATTAATCCTATCTTGAAAAAAGAAAAAGAAGAAATTATATTGGTCATCTTGGGTGACACCTTGGAAAGAAAAAGAGTCCAATGCATGCATTGACCCTTAAGTTTTCAAGAAGAATGAGTGTTAATATTCACCACCTATTTAAACCCCATTCATCTTTATTGAAAAGAAAAAAAACAAGAGAAAAAGAAGAAGAAAAAAGAAAAGAAGAGAAAAATTAGAAGAAGAAAAATTATAAGAAGAGAGTGAAAGTCTTCTTCTAAAAAGAAAAAATATATTTCATCATTGTGTGAGTTTGTGGTTCAACTAATTTGCTTCCACTATGTGCTTGTCATCAACTTTAGGTATTTCTTTTACATTTCGCCATGTAATCTTAAATTAATGCTTCATGTTCTTTTTATATTTTGAAAAAAAAAAACAAGAGAAAAGGAAGAAGAAAAAAGAGAAGAAGAGAAAAAAATTAGAAGAAAAAAATTATAAGAAGAGAGAGTGAAAGTCTTCTTCTAAAAAGAAAAAATATATTTCATCATTGTGTGAGTTTGTGGTTCAACAAATTTGCTTCCACTATTTTCTTGTCATCAACTTTAGGTATTTCTTTTACATTTCGCAATGTGATGTTAAATTAATGCTTCATGTTCTTTTTATATCTTGATTAAGTTGTTTGTATTAAGTTTATTTTGAGTTAGTTAAGTCTATTGTGATTCTTATATGATTATGCTTTATTATTATGTACATTTATATTTATTATTAATGTGGTGTTTAGTTTAACTTTACCTCAGCGTAGAATTGATAAGTAATTCATGCTTTGCTAACGAAAAAAAAAAAACAATCTCAAAGTCTATTTTTTTTATTTCTAGTTTCTGGTCTTTTTTTTTTTTCAAAAAAGAGGCTGTTTTTGCAAAAACAAAACACAAAATTGGTCATTTCTGGAAAAAATATAAATTTGGACATTTTGTAAATCTTTTTAAAAAGAATGTATAGAATTTTTTTTTTCTCTCTTGAATAAATATATGTAATGAGTTATTGAAACAAAAAATGCAAAATCGGCTACTTTTTGTTAGTAATTTAACTATTATACAAATTGGCTATAATTGTAATTTTCTTTCCAAAGAGAACAATGTGGTCATTTTGAGTAAAAAACTGAAAATTTCACTAAAATGGTTATTTCTGAAATTGTATCAATATGAAAAAATTAGTATATCACTACTTTGTTTTAAAAGGGGGCTTAGTTATTATTCTATTAAAAAAAAATACTTTTTTGTTGTTATTGTCAAGTAGTGATACTTATTTTTTTTTCTTTTTAAAAAAAAAAACCTTAATTAGCATTTTGCGAAAAAAAAAAAGCATTTTCATGTCCATATGTTGCAACAAGTTTTTTTTTACTCATTATTAAATAAAATTTTAGTCATTAATTATCAGTTTTAAAAAAAAAAAATATATTAAATACCATCATGTGTTTGGTTACGATCCTTGGTGTGTGTGTGTGTTTTTTTTTTTCTAAAAAAGAGGTCTTGTGTGCGGTTACGCTGCTTGGCCGATCATTTTTAAAAAAAAATAAAAATTAGTATCTAACACAAATTTACTTTTTTTATCCAAAAATTATTTTAGCCAAACATGAGTTAATAAACCGACCGTGCTAGAACCACCAGACTCGGGGGTGCCTCACACCTTTCCTACGATCAATAGAATTCCTTACCCAATCTCTATTTTTGTAGACTAAAAATAAAAATTCTTTTCCTTTTAAATTAGGAATTACCAGGTGACTTGGAAAACCTAAAAAACTCAATTTCAAGTGGGTACTCTAAAAAAAAAATTACTTTGTTTTAAAAAAAAAACCCGTCACATCCTTAACAATTGTAAAAATGGTAGAGGTGTGACACATATAGCGACTCCGTTGGGGAGTTTCTTTAGAATTCGAGCTTTGTACATTGACTATATCTGGCTATTTTGATTATTTGGATAAATTTTGTGTTTGTTAGCTAATTGTGCTATTTCAATGATTCATTGTTTTGATATTGTGTTATTGTATATAAATTGTCTTCTTTTGCACACCATCTGAGTCTCTGGAATTTTCGTTATACACTATGTGTGCGGATACGCTCCACAAGACTTCTGTCTAGGATGAACCAGTGTGTGGTTACGCTCCTGGTTCTAGGTTTGTCACATATGTTAGGCGGGGTTGGACCACTAGTTAAGCTGAAATAGCTCTACTACAGGTACGCTGACTCTCCCCGGCTCGGGTTGTCCGCTCGAGTAAAGCCAGTCTAGACACCTTCCTTATAAAGTGTTAAATCTAGCAAAACTATCCCTAGTATGCTACGTTTATTTACATCATGTGCATTTGACCTAGCAAATCTAAGATAGGTACCCACTCTAGACCAACATGTTCATTTTATGTGCTACGTGAAAATAATTTGTTAAGAAGGCCTTTACATTGTTGACCAGCTTTAAAATAGCTTTGTTAGTTTTATTTTTTATTTTTTTAAAAAAGAGGTTGAAATAAAAGGGGTGTCTTTCAAGTGTGAGTCATTGTTTTTTATGAACTACGCACAGTGATTCTCACTAAAATAAGATACATAGGCATTCCTTCTTGGGTTCGGTGTTTGTAAAAAAAAGGGTATTTTTTTCTTTTTTATTTTTTAAAAAATAATAAATTAAAAAAAATCTTTTTTTTAAAAAAATTTTCTTTCCTCCCTCGATTAGAGTTTGTGACAAACCTTTAATTAGATTCTATTCAAAGGTACAAATGGCACCACCGACCAAAGGACAGGGTTCCTAAAGGCCTAGAAATGAAGAGATTCCAAAATTCATGATCGTTGACACAATACCCAATGATCTATAGTGATGGTGGACAGACATGGGGAGTTATGAGCAAAGGAGAGTAAAAGAACATTTGGGACATCTAGTGCATCTGATGGAGATTGACCCAAGAAAGGAAGTGATCGAAGCATTGATTCCTATCTGGGATCCAAAAAATAGTGTTTCGATTTTCTGACTTCGAGATGACACCAACTCTAGAGGAAATCGCCAGCTTCATGGGGAAAGGGTCTAGTATTCGGGGTGCTGATCTCCGCAACAAAAGACTCATAGTCCCAAAGAACGTCGATGCCAAAAAATTCCTGGACCTTCTCAAGATGAACCAAATATAGAAGGAGAGTTTAAAAAATTGGTGGGTCTCACTGGACTTTCTATACGAAAGGTACGGCCAAAATGATGGATTTGAAAACTACCAGAACCAACTTAGCAATCAAGGAGGTGTAGAGGCTTGGAAGGCGAATGGATGTTTTGCCTTCATGGTCGCGTTTTTGGGGCTCATTGTTTTCCCCAAACGGGACAAGCATATTGATATTCATTTGGCTGGGGTTGTGAAGGTGTTGACCACAATGGAAAGTCCTACTATTATTCATATGATCCTAGCAGATATGTTCTATGCATTGACTAACTGCATAAATGGGGAAATGCACTTTGAAGGCTGCAACATCTTGCTGCAAATATGGTTTTTGGAGCATCTTTATCACCATGATCATGTGCCCCTGGTGTAATTATGTTTCCTCCCATAAGGAAAGGGAAGAAAAAATCGATTTTCCTAAAGGAATTTTAGCGTGTAAAGAGAAGCTCTCGGTGATCATGTCTGATGAAATAGTATGGAATTATTAATGGTTTCCAGCTAAGGATGTCATTTGCATGTCTACTGGCATCTCGTTTCTTGTGTTGATTGGGCTTAGATGTGTTCAACCCTATGCCCCACTTCGGGTTATGTGTCAGCTGGCTAGAGTTCAAGAAATCCAACCAAATGATGATATGAGTAGATTTGTATTTGAGACCCCACCAGGTTTTTCCTTTAATAGAGAAGATATTCTGAAGATCTGGTACGGGAGTATAATTTCTGAGCAAAGTGAAATGGTTGTGGAGCAAGATAAAGGAAAAGTGGTTCCTGGGTGCCTATCGTGGTTTCGTGATCCAGTGACATTTAGTGACACTCCCGAAGGATCCAGCAGAGAAAGAAAAGACCAGCACATCATAAGACAGTAGGAAAAAGAGTTGGAGAAGGCCAAATCCACTATTGCTCGACAAGAAGTTCAAGTCCAAAGAGGAAGAAATCACCAGTTGGAGTTACAAGATGTGGAGGGGGAATTGAAGCATACAGAGAGGAAATTAGCTCGATTAGAGGAAGAGCTGGATAGTAGAATTCACTTGGCCCGACAGATAAAAAAGGAGCAGAGCTTTGAGATTTCTCGATTGAAGAGGGACTTAGTGACATCTGAAGAGGTCGTGCACTACCAAAAGGGAGAACTTAAGCGGCAGAAGGAGAAATTTGAGATGGAAAGGTCATGTTGGATGCATTTACATGATCAACTTAAAACACAGTTAGAAGAACATAAAAAGAAAATCAGTCATTGTATCGATATCGAAGTGGGGCAAAGACAAATGATCATTGAGAGAGCAACACTTCGCCATCAACTTGAAGCATCAGAGGAGCGAAAGGCCCTCTTAAGGAACAATCTTGGTGATCATCAGGTTTGGTTGAGTAACTGCCATGGAAATATGGGAAGGGCTAGGCGTCATGTTCATCAACTAGCAGAACAAACCTCATATGTTATTAAAAATCACCGTCGTATGAATGACGCAGAAGTGGCTGAGCAAGCACGGTCCGTTGTTCCCCATCTGCCAAAGGTGTTGTTGAATTGAGACCTTGGGAGGACGACGAAAGCCCTAGGAAGATGATGAAGATTGAAGAAGAGTTCAGCTATTTGTGTTTGTTTGTTTCAATTTGTTTTGTTTAAAGACTCAATGTTTTAGTTTAAAGTTTTTTGATGTTCAAAGAGATCATATTGATCATAACTGTGCTTAAACCCCTTGGTCTTATTGTTTTGTTTAAAGTCTTTTGGAAATGAATGAAAGGGTTCTCTTTTGCTATTCTAAATTAATTTTGTTGAGTTGTCCAAATTTCTGAACTACGTAATGATCTGATTCATGCGGTGACATGATACGTAGGCAACCCCCCAAAGGGTTCGATCAAAACTTTTTTTTACAAAAAAAGGAAAAGAAAAAGGGAAGACAATGAACAAAGCTAAGTTGGGATGAGACAATGGCCTTCTGAATTCACGTTATTAGGTGATTAACAAATGTGTGATGTATAAATTGTCTAACCCCTAACAAGTTTGTTCATTTCTCTTTAGTTAGTAAGCTTTCAGTGGTTGGTTTGTGGTAAACTGGCAGAACACCCGTACTTTACCAGGTCTAAGGTAAGAGCGTCAATGACAACCAATACTGAAACTGTGGTGAACCCAGTGGATAAGAGAGCCAACCACTGTTGAAGAAAATCAGACATTGAGACATGTTATGGCAGAGTTGTGGCAAGCCTGGGCCAATGGCCAAGAACCACCAATGTCCATTCCTGGTTTTCTTGAGATCACTAGTATCCGGTCTTCATATTCTCAGGTCCCGATATTAGATCCTCTCTTCCCTCTAGGGTATGGTCCATTTGATACTTATGGGGTTGGACCATCAACAACACGCCCTCAAGGCATGCCATTCAAGAATAATCCAATTGTCACGACAGCTGCACCGGTTTATACTCTCCCACAACCAACTGTGACGCAGAGATCAGCTCCAGAGGGACAGTTCACCGCCCATCCAGAGCAGTACTATACAGTTGGGATAGCATTCGGGGGACCCTAACTCTGTACAATTTGGCTCCCCTATTGATGTTGAGAGGCCCACTCAAAGCTCAGAGCAAGAGGAAATGTTGAAAAAAATGAAAAGCATTGAGCAACACGTGAAAAGTATGCAAGGGTTAGAAGGGCAAAAAAGTATCGCGTTCAAAGACTTGTGTATGTTCCCAAATGTCCACCTTCCACCTAGATTCAAAACCCCTAAGTTTGATAAGTATGACGGGCACGGTGATCCCATACCTCACCTCAAGAGATACTGCAATCAACTTAGAGGTGCACGGGGGTAAAGAGGAACTAATCATGGCTTTATTTTGGTGAGAGGCTGACTGGTGTTGCCTTAGAATGGTTTATAGACCAAGAGATCTCCCACTAGCACATCTGGGATGACATGGCTCAAAATTTTGTTAGACAATTTGATTACAATGTCGACATTATGCCAGATCGCAATACACTCTCTAATATGAGAAAGAAGCCAAATGAAAGCTTCAGAGAGTATGCTATCAAATGGAGGGAATAAGTAGCCCGGGTCAAACCACCATTAGATGAGCAAGAATTGGTTGATATCTTCGTAGAGGCTCAAGATCTTGACTACTTCCACCACCTGACAGCCGCGATGGGAAGACCGTTTCACACAACAATCAAAATGGGAGAAATGGTTGAAAGTGGTCTCAAAATAGGAAGGATCGTGAGCCAGGCAACAATCAAAGCTACCACACAGGCCATCCAAGGTGGTTCAGGCAATTTTGGAAATCGTAAAAGGAAAGAGAAAGTTTCTACGCTAGTGTCAAGGTCAAGGGGTGCTCAAAGGAAGTCAGATTGTTCTTACTCGCTAATTTAGGGACAATCTAGCTATCCTCAACATTACTACCCTTATGTTCCTCAATATTCAGTATCTCCATCTCCATACACAGTCTTAAATGCTCAGTAATATGTGCATCCTCCCAATCACCCATATTTTCGGGTCCCAGCTCATGGAAACCTTCGGCCACCACGACCACCCTATCAGGTCACTTACAACCCTCCTCCTATGCAAAATTATACTCAAGAGTAGGGACAAAAAAGGAAATTCACTCCATTGGGAGTCTCATACTCCAGCTTGTTTCAAAAGTTGACGAAGATAGGAATGATTGGGTCTATCCCACCACATCATCTGAATCCAACTGCTCCAGGTTTCCAGGCCAATGAAAGATGTGAGTATCATTCAGGGGCTAGGACACAACACTGATAATTGTTGGACCATGAATGAGGTGATATAGAAATTAATCGATCAGGGAGTGGTCATTGTGACGGATGATCAAAACACTCCCAATGTAACTAATAAGCCACTTCCAGTTCAAAACAATTTAGTGGGTATTATCTGCGATGATCATGAGTACAAACTCCTTGGCAAAATGGGAAAGCTGTTTAGTAAGATCGGGGAAGAAGACATGTCGATAAAGAGTTTAGAACCAGTCGTATCTTTGAGTGTGGAAGGTGTCAATCCTGATACCAAAGTTTTGTGTTTCCCGGGGATTTCGAAGGGGATTCAATTTCGAGCGGGAATGCCGAAGTTGTATGTATCAAAAGGCTTTTCATTAACACAATAGGACCAAAGTTGCTTGGCAAAGTTGAAAGAACCTATCTTTGTTAAGCCCGCCCAGCAACTTCCGGTGACTGATTCAAAGGTTGTTCCTTGGAACTATAACAAAATTGTTGTGGTTTACCGAGGAAAGGAGATTGTTGAAGAGGTTGATGAAGCAGGAGGGCAGACACGCTCTGGAAGATGTTATTCTCTAGAAGAATTAAGAAAAAGGAAGATGGCTCAAAATATCCAAGTACCACTGAAGAAAGCAGTTACAGAGGAAGAAGAAGAATAGTTTCTAAAAAATATTAAGGTTCCAGATTACTCTGCTGTGGAACAATTGAAGAAAACCCCTACACATATTTCACTGGTGTCTCTACTCTTGCACTCTGAAGAACATCGCCGTGTGTTGAATAAGATTTTGAATGAAGCATATGTATCGAAGGAGACCACGGTAAATCAGTTAGAGAAAATGGCCAAGCGCATCTTTTGAGTCGAACATCATCACTTTCACTGATGATGAGTTACCCACAGAGGGAGCTGGACACAACAGAGCTTTGTTTCTTACAGTGAAATGTGAAGGGTACTATGTAAAGAGGGTCATGATAGATGGGGGATCAGGGGTAGACATATGTCCTCTCTCTACGCTACAAAGCTTGAAAATTAACCCTGACAGAATTCACCCCAACAATGTATTTGTTCGAGCTTATGACGGCTCAAAGCGGGATACCATTGGTGAAATCAATTTAAACATGACAATTAGACCGGTGGACTTTATGATTGTGTTCCAAGTAATGGACATGGACACATCTTATAATTTTCTATTGGGAAGGCCATGGATCCACATGGATCGAGTAGTCCCATCAATTTTGCATCAAGTTGTTAAGTTTGAATACGACCATTAGGAAATCATTGTGCATGGGGAAGATGATTTACCTATTTACAGAGATCCATCCATTCCATACATTGAGGCAAAAAAATGATGTGATTCCGTTGTTTACCAGTCTTTTGAGGCTGTATCAGTTGATCGCTTTAAAAAAGGAGACCCCATCATCCAACCGTGTCTCTCTTCTTCCTCTTCAATGGCTCAAATTTGGTTATCAACCTGGTAAAGGTTTGGGACTATGTTCGCAAGGAATCGTGGATCCCATTACTCTTTTAGGAAACCAAGACACCTCTGGCCTCGAATACAAACAACGTGAGAGATATGAAGATAAGGCTAAGAACCACAAAAGGACTGATTAGGCGCTTCCACAACCGATTCCCCATATTTCTCATTCCTTTATCAAGCCTTAGGGTCCAGAAATGGAAGCTTCATTTACTCATGAAGACATTGAAAAAGTTATTCAGGATCTTAGTCAATTGTTTTGTGAAGTAAACATTGACCAAGTTGGTGAAGGTACAAGTCATGTCGATGTGTAGCTCATAGGCTCAGGTGTTGAGCTAAACAATTGGTAGGCCACTCCTTTCCCCATAAGGAAGGAGTATTGGTAGTTTGTTTTGCCACTATTTTGTATTTTGTTGTTGTCAGGGTTGTGATCCAAAAATTTGAAAGTGTTTTGTATTAATTTCAACCCTTCTATCCCTTTTTTAATTTCAATGAAATGAAATTCCATTTTCATAGTAAAATTGTCTTTTCCCCTCCCATAATTCTTATTCTCCATTTTTCAGTTCTGAAAATGCCAGCTTTGATAACAAGACATGCATGCGGAATTCACTCCCAGATCTCAAAGAGTTGTTTATTCTTGAATCACCGAGTCAAGAGGTTGAATATGATGAAGAAGACGCTTTTAGGGAAATTAATAGGGAACTGGAACAGTTTGAGCACAAACCTAAGCCTAATCTTAGTGAAATCGAGGCAATCAATTTAGGAAGTACTGAGGAAGTCAAAGAAATAAAAATAAGCTTTCATGTCAAGCAGGAAATTAGGGATGCCATAACACAACTTTTGTTTGAATACAAAGATGTGTTTGCCTGGTCCTATGATGACATGCCAGGTTTGAGTGTCGATTTAGTGGTTCATAAGTTGCCCACTCATCCTGATTTTCCACCCGTCCAACAGAAAAGAAGGAAATTCAAATCGGACATGAGTGAAAAAATCAAGGAAGAAATCATGAAACAACTAAATGAAAGTGTGATCCAAGACATTTGTTACACTACTTGGTTGTCAAATGTTGTTCCTGTACCGAAAAAGGATAGAAAGATAAGAGTTTGTGTTGACTATCAGGATTTGAACAAAGCTAGTCCAAAAGACAACTTTCCCTTGCCCAATATCCACATTCTAGTTGATTATTGTGCCAAACATGAAATTCAATCTTTTGTGGGCTGTTATGCAGGTATCATCAAATCTTGATGGATGAAGATGACGCTGAGAAAACTGCTTTCACCACTCCATGGGGGATTTATTGCTGCAGGGTCATGTCATTCGGTCTTAAAAATGCTGGGGCAACTTACATGAGGGCTATGACCATCATGTTTCATGATATGATGCATAAAGAAATTGAAGTATACGTCGATGGCATAATCATCAAGTCTGAAACACAAGCTGACCATGTGGAAGATCTGAGAAAATTGTTTGAAATAGTGCGAAGATATAATCTCAAGCTTAATCCAGCAAAATGTGCATTTGGAGTTCCATTTGGAAAGCTTCTAGGTTTTATTGTCAGTAGAAGGGGAATCGAATTGGATCCTTCCAAAATAAAAGTCATTCGAGATTTGCCACCCCCGAAAAATAAGACTGAAGTCATGAGTCTACTTGGGAGGTTGAACTATATCAGCAGGTTTATTGCTCAACTCACAACCACTTGTGAGCCCATTTTCAGACTTTTGAAAAAGGATGTTGCTGTCAGATGGACGGAGGATTGTCAATAAGCTTTTGAAAAAATCAAGGAGTATTTGTCCAACCCTCCCATATTGGTCCCGCCTGAACCTGATGGACCTCTCTTTCTATATCTTTCGTGCCAGATAATTCCTTTGGGTGTGTTCTCGGTCAACACGATTCCATACGTAGGAAGGAGCAAGCTATCTACTACTTGAGCAAGAAATTCACTAGTTATGAGGTCAAGTACACCCTCTTGGAAAGGACATGTTACGCCCTAACTTGGGTAGCTCAATAGTTAAGGCATTACCTTTTGTCCTACACAACTTACCTCATATCAAGGATGGATCCTTTGAAGTACATCTTTCAAAAGCCAATGCCAATTGGCAGACTCACGAAATGGCAAATCTTGCACACTGAATTTGATATTACATATGTCACCCAAACTACAATGAAAGCTCAAGCTTTGGCAGACCACTTGGCAGAGAATCCAGTCATGGTTACTATAAACCATTGGATACATATTTTCCAGATGAAGACGGAGAATCCAGTCGTGGTTACTATAAACCATTGGATACATATTTTCCAGATGAAGAGATTAACTTAGTTGAAGAAGTAGATCCAGATGAAAATAAGGTCTGGCAATTATACTTTGATGGAGCAATCAACAAAAATGGCACAGGGGATTGGGGCAATTCTCATATCTCCCATAGGGTAACATTACCCTGCAACAACTCTACTTTTTTTCTTCTGTACAAATAACACAACATAGTATGAAATTTGCATCATGTGTCTAAATATGGCAATAGATTTGGGCATGCAAGAATTGATTGTGTTGGGAGATTCTGATTTGCTTATTCGACAAGCTCAAGGCGAATGGAAAACTCGAGACCTTAAGCTTCTTCTATACAAACAATGCGTGGAAGATCTTAGCAAAAGGTTTAGGTCCATCGAGTTTAGATACATCCCTAGATTTCATAATGAGTTGGCAGATGCCTTGGCTACTTTGGCCTCAATGCTTCCATATCCCAGAAACACTTGCATTAGTCCCTTGGAGATTCAAGTTCGGGACCAACATGGCTATTGTAACACTGTGGAATCAGAATCGGATGGTGAGCCATGGTACCTAGACATCAAGAATTTCTTAAAAATAGGGAAATGTCCTGAACATGGCAATGGAAGCCAAAAAAACTATTAGACGTCTGGCTAGTGGTTTCTTATTTAGCGGGGAAGCTTTATATAAACGAACCCAGTTATAAACTTGTTGAGATGTGTGGATGTTGAAGAAGCCGAGAAGATCATGAATGAAATACATGTTGGGGTATGTGGACCATACATGAATGGATATGTCCTTGCGAAAAAGATACTCCGAGTAGGATATTATTGGCTTACCATGCAATGGGATTGCTTTCACTTTGTGAAAAAATGTCATCAATGTCAAATTCATGGTGATCTCATTCATTCATCTCCCTTAGAGTTGCACCCCATGGCCACTCCTTGGCCCTTTGTTGCATGGGGAATGGATGTCATCGAACCAAAAGAGCCAAAAGCTTCTAATGGACATCGATTCATTTTGGTCGCAATTGATTACTTTACTGAATGGGTGAAGGCAATCACTTTTAAGGAAGTCAGTAAGAAGGCGGTCGTGGATTGTCCATTCAAACATCATTTGTCGTTTTGATATCCCAAGAACTTTCATCACAGATAATGTTGCAAACCTTAATAGCAATTTGATGAAGGAGGTATGTGAGCAATTCAAAATTGTGCATCACAATTCTACTCCATACCGACCAAAACCCAACGGAGCTGTGGAGGCTACTAATAAGAATATCAAAAAGATTCTCAGGAGGATGGTTTAAGGCACCATACAATGGCATGAGAAGCTCCCTTTTGCACTTTTGGGATATCGCATAATAGTGCGCACCTTGATTGGTGCAACTCCTTATTTGTTGGTGTATGGGATTGAGGTTGTGATACCAGCAGAAGACGAAATTCCATCTCTTCAAATTATTGTCGAGGCTGAAATTGAAGATATTGAATGGGTCAAAACTCGACTAGAGCAGCTCACATTAACATATGAGAAACGATTGACGACCGTCTATTTTGGTTAGATTTATTAGAAAAGAATGGCTCGTGCATACAACAAAAAGGTGCACCCAAGACACTTTGAAGTAGGTCAACTGGTCTTAAAGCGCATTCTCCCGCACCAAGAAAAAGCCAAGGGAAAGTTTGCCCCAAATTGGCAAGGTCCATATCTTATCAAGGAAGTGTTGTCCAAAGAAGCCTTACACCTTACTGATGTGGAAGGAAAAATCACAGGCATAATTGTTAATGCGGACGCAGTCAAAAGATACTACATCTAATGTGTTCTAAGATACTGTGACAAGTTTATGGGAGAACAAATGCACCTTTAAAAAACAAAACCAAAAAATAAATAAATAAAAAGACCCAAAAAACACAAAATTCCTCTATTTGAAAACTTGAGCTACGTTTGACCTGATTCCGAAAGGATACGTAGGCAACCCTTTGGGGTTCAGTCATACAAAAAAAAATCAATATTCCAGTATTTATAGAAAACTGGGGCATTTTTTTTAATTTTATTTTGATAGAATAGTGTCAAATTGTAATTCAATTTATGATTCCATTCTAGCAACCGACATTTTGACGAACTCTAAGAATGATAGATTTAATGTGTCTTGCACGGACAATTGATCATCAGAGACAACATTGTTGAGTCAAAAAAGATGAGAGAGTCTCATCGGTGAAAACCTTTATAGGCACCATTAGACGACAAGAGAGAAGATCTTATCGGTGAAAATTCTTGCGGGCACCTTAAGATAAAAGGAAAGAACATCATGAAAATGACTAATTGGAAGATATCTGCAAAGATCGCCATTTCTCGACACCTCTGCATGAATGATACATAGATCAGTTTTAAATTGATAATGATTCAAATTTTGAGAACTAGACAACTCAAACGGATCAGGGGTCAAGTCCAAAGTGCATGTCATGGGTCACTTAAAGTCGACATATGCCTCCAGATAAGTTTTCTTTCTCATTTTTCTCAAAAGGGATTTTCTTTCGTTAAGTATAAGTCTTTCTTGATCCAAGTTTCACACTCTTAAGTTTGATATTTTTCTAGTCTTTTCGGTAAAATCTTTTGAAAAAATAAGGTAAAAGATTGCGAAGCTTACTTCGATTTCCCCAAAATAAAGCTGAGTATCTGAGTTGGCATGCCATCAAGCAAGGGCTAAAAACGTCTCAGATCTTCACTAAAAACTCGTGAAGGAATACGATATGATCTCTTAAGTCATGGAAAAAATGCAAAAGGAAAATTCGTTCTTTGGGAAATCAGTCGCACCATGATATTTGGTAGTACCAAGAAGATCAAGGTCCCTGGATCGATAAAGAGGAAGCTTCAAGAGGTTGTTCAACCAAGGATTTTGAGTAGAGTTTGAGAAATCGGTCTGGAGTATGGTCAAGTCATTAGAACATCAAGGCCACAAACCAACCACCACTTTAAACTAATGATTTTCTTTTTCTTTTGCTTAGCACACAGGAACAAAATAAAGTGCAAGACTACAAGTAAAAACTGAAGCATCGCAAAAAAGAAGTTCTACAAGTCTTCACACGTTTGTTGTTTCATCTCATGCTATTCGCATTCTTACCTCTCAATTCGAGAGCATCGTGCAATATGCACCAGTCTTTCATTTAGGTGCGATACATATCAGACTGAATTTCATGCAATACACATCTGTCCTTTATTCGTGTGCAATATGCACCAGTATGAATTCCATGCAATACAAATCTGTCCTTTATTCATGTGCAAATCGCACCAGTCTTTCTTTCATGTGCAATACGCACCAGTTTGAATTTCATGCAATATGCAACCATCCTTTATTCATGTGAAAAACGCATCAGTCTTTCATTC
This sequence comes from Solanum raphanifolium, assembly GCA_036250405.1. Classification (NCBI taxonomy): domain Eukaryota; kingdom Viridiplantae; phylum Streptophyta; class Magnoliopsida; order Solanales; family Solanaceae; genus Solanum; species Solanum raphanifolium. The sequence continues at coordinate 14,081 of JAJOOE010014575.1, forward strand.
ATGTGCAAGACGCACCAATCTAAATCCCATGCAATACGCATTGATATTTCATTCATGTGCAATACACACTAATCTTTCTTCCATTTGTAATGCAAACCAGTATACCTTCCTGGACAATACGCTCCCAACATTCAGGTGCAGTATGCACCATGTTCATATGTTGTGTAATACACCCAATCTTATGTCAACTCACAGAGACAATATGTCCCTTTTGAATCTCTCAGGGCAATACGCCTTATTTCTTCTTTCTTTCTAGGATTATACGTCCTAGTCCAAGATTCTCATCTCTTTCTTTTCCGGAAAGAAGCACATCCTATTCGAGTTCTTCATTTTGTGATATTGAGTTTTGATTATGAATTGCCAAATCAAGTCAAAACATTCACCTGAGAATGATCCACAAGCCTCCAAGAGAGCATCAAGATCAATCTCAGAGATAACGCACAGAACAAGTCGAAGATCAAGAGAAGACACTAAGAAAACACATCAAGTAGGGATCTTATAGCTCCTATATTTGTAGAGAAACAAAGTTCTCTAGATTTTTTATGTAACTATAGACAGTAGATGATGACAAGCAATAAGAAGCAATGTTTTGACTACAATGTCCGATAGTTTTGGCTATCAAATTTTCTCGAACTACGCTGACTTGATTTTCTTTTAATCAAGGATATGTAGGAAACCTTTGAAGTAAGGTTCGGTCATATTTCTCAAAATGGATTCAACGGAGTTTGAAATAGTCAAAAATTAGCCACTCCGTTCACTTTCTTTGCTTGAAAACTCTTCATGTTTCAAAGCAAAGAGGGGCATGCTGTGAACACCTAATTTTTTACGTGTTTAATTTACTCCTACAATATATAGTAAGTTCTTTACTTATATTTTGTTTTTTTTAATATATTTTTGTCTTTGTTTCTATTATTTTTTTATTGGCCCAAATGACCCAATTTTGATTGAATTGGGTTGATTTAGACCCAATTCTGATAGCACAATCCATTTTAGACCCGGTCCAATAGCAATTGTCAAGATTGAATCTCAACCATTCAAAACATTTTGATCCAAGGGCTCTTATGTGACCCTACCAAAAAATATAAAAAAAACTCCCAAAAATCAGAAGTTTGGCCTTATTTTAATTTTATTTTATTTTCTCCCCTTGCTACCACCATCCTCGCCGACGGCCACCACTGTTTCACCGGAAAAATCTCCAAAAGAATTACCATTTTTTTCTTTCACCCTCCTCTACACAAATCTGCAAATCATTCATCTTTTTCCGTAGCCATACTCCGTAGATCTAAGAAAAACCAAACACAAATCTTCACTTTTTTCTTTAGATTTATGAAGTTCCGGTCATCCCCATCCTATACCATTTACATAAATCTCTAGAGTTCTTCAAGGTCTATCTTTTGATGTAAATTTTATGTTAAAATTTCGTCAAAATATTTCCGGCGAAGTTTTCCGGCGATCCCCATTCACCCGAAAATTTATGTCAATTTTTTCCCCTCTCATCCTCTATCCAAATTCGCCACTAGCACAACCTTTATTAACCATATAAATCATTTTGGTGCCGGATTTTGTATTATTTTGTTAGTGTTCTTTAAGTTTTATAATGTTGAAGTTTTTGCTAGAATTTTATTTTTTATTTTTTATTTTTATTTTCTGCCTTATTTGTTGTGTTTGATCTTCAACATAATTTAGATGTTTCAATTTTGTGTTAGTGGGCTGATTTTTCTTTTGGTTTTGGGTCTTGATCAAATGGGTCAATATTTTGGGCCTATTTTAAATTTTCAGATGGCCCATTTAGCTATTATTCAATTAATGAATAAAATAAATGGGTCATCTAAAAGGGTAATGAAATCTTTTTAATTAATCTTACCTTGGAAAAAGGAAAAGAAGAAATTCTATTGGTCATCTTGGGTGGCACCTTGGGAAGGCAAAGAGTCCAATGCATGCATTGACTCTTAAGTTTTCAAGAAGAATGAGTGTTAATATTCACCACCTATTTAAACCACATTCTTCTTTCATTGCAAAGAAAAAAAAACAAGAGAAAAGGAAGGAGAAAAAAGAGAAGAAGAGGAAAAAATTATAAGAAGAGAGAATGAAAGTCTTCTTCTAAAGAGAAAATATATATTTCATCATTGTGTGAGGTTGTGGTTCAACTAATTTGCTTCCACTATTTGCTTTTCATCAACTTTAGGTATTTCTTTTACATTTCGCAATGTAATCTTAAATTAATGCTTCATGTTCTTTTTATATTTTGAAAAAAAAACAAGAGAAAAGGAAGAAGAAAAAAGAGAAGAAGAGAAAAAAATTAGAAGAAGAAAAATTATAAGAAGAGAGTGAAAGTCTTCTTCTAAAAAGAAAAAATATATTTCATCATTGTGTGAGTTTGTGGTTCAACAAATTTGCTTCCACTATGTGCTTGTCATCAACTTTAGGTATTTCTTTTACATTTCGCAATGTAATCTTAAATTAATGCTTCATGTTCTTTTTATATTTTGATTAAGTTGTTTGTATTAAGTTTGTTTTGAGTTAGTTAAGTCTATTGTGATTCTTATATGATTATATTTTATTATTATGTACTTATATATTTATTATTAATGTGGTGTTTATTTAACTTTACCTCATCGTAGAATTGATAAGTAAACTCATGCTTTGCTAAAGAAAAAAAAAACAATCTCAAAGTCTTTTTTTTATTTTTAGTTTCTGGTCATTTAAAAAAAAGGCTGTTTTTGCAAAAACAAAACACAAAATTGGTCATTTTTGCAAAAACTATAAATCTGGACATTTTGTAAATTCTTTTAAAAAGAATGTATAGAATTTTTTTTCTCTCTTGAATAAATATATGAAATGAGTTATTGAAACAAAAAATGCAAAATCGACTACTTTTTGTTAGTAATTTAACTATTAGACAAATTGGCTATAATTGCAATTTTTTTTCAAAAGAGAACAATGTAGTCATTTTGTGTAAAACTGAAAATTTCACTAAAATGGTTATTTCTGAAACTGTATCAATATGAAAAAATTAGTATATCACTACTTTGTTTTAAAAGGGGACTTAGTCATTATTCTATTAAAAAAAGTACGTTTTTGTTGTTATTGTCTAGTAATACTTACATGTGTATGTATATATATATATATATTCTTTTTTTTAAAAAAAACTAAAAAAAAAAGCATTTTCATGTCCATATGTTCCAACAAGTTTTTTTTTCTCATTATTAAATAAAATTTGAGTGATTAATTATCAGTCTTTTTAAAAATAAAATAAAAATATTAAATACCACCATGTGTTCGGTTACGATCTTTGATGTGTGTGCTTTTTTGCTAAAAAAGAGGTCTTCTGTGCGGTTACGCTCCTAGGCCAATCATTTAAAAAAAAAAGTATCTAACACAAATTTACTTTTTTTATCCAAAAATTATTTTAGCCAAACATGAGTTAATAAAGAGACCGTGCTAGAACCACAGGACTCGGGGGGTGCCTCACACCTTCCCTCTGGTCAATAGAATTCCTTACCCAATCTCCGTTTTCGTACACTAAAAATAAAGAGTCTTTTCCTTTTAAATTAGGAATTACCATGTGACTTGGAACACCTAAAAAACTCAATTTCAAGTGGCGACTCAAAAAAAAAAATCTTTTACTTTATTTTTTAAAAAAAAACATGTCACATCCTTAACGATTGTAAAAATGGAAGAGGTGTGACAATCACGAGCAACTAACTATTGAAGCGTTGACACTTGGTTAAAATTTAGCCAAAAGGTTAAGTAGTACCCAAATCATAAGCAAATAGACGATCATCTAATGGAGCTTTTTTCGAGATAGTGCACTTTTGTAGCCAAGCATGTTATTGATGCAGTTTGTGGAGGGTCTTTTATGTCCAAAACTTTTTCAGAGGCTGCAACTATTTAGATAAGGTTTCAAAGAACAACATCGCTTGGCACACAAGAGAGACTGACATCAGAGAGATGGACTTTACATTCAAAATGTTAGTAGAGCAGCGTCGAAGAGAAGAAGAGAGTGATCAAGACATGGACCATATGAAGAGAAAAATGAATTTAGTGAACAAACATTTGTTATCAGGTGGTGTTGAAAAGGTAAATGCAGTTGGGGTAGTAGGTCGATGATGAGTTAGATTTTCACTAGAATAAGAAGGTAAAGTATCTGAACAACCAAGGGGTTTCTGAAATTATAATTAGGGATACCAAGGTCGAAACTATCGGAGGGATGGATACTATGAAAGGGGTGTATACCACGATAAGGATAATTGGCACAAAAAAGATAACTTCAAAAATGATCAAAATAAAGTCTATGTGCTTCTTGGAAACAGGTACATTGTTGGTAATGGAATTGGTAGCTGTAAGATAAGGAGATATTGGCCAAGGTACTACAAAGGGTGGAATCTACAGATTTCGGGGTTAAGGAGATAAAAAGTGATCTCTCGAATATGAGTCAACTAGTATATTCACACTCTACATCTATCAAGCAACTAGAGAATCAAATGGGGTAATTATCAACCTCATTAAATTATAGAAATAATGGTACACTACCCGAGTGATGTTGTTCAAAATCCGAAGAAGGATGGGAACTGTATGGCTTTTACCATTAGGAGTGGTGAATCACTTTCAGGATCGGTACTTGTAAGTATTGAGCAGGCAAGAGATTTTGAGCCTAATACTACACCCTAGCTGAGAAGAGGTTGATGATGAGGTACTAGCCTATTTTGGGGGAGCTTAAAAAGGTTAAGGTTAGTCCTAAAGTTGTTGAAGGGATCAAGAGCACAAATGATCCAACAGTAGAGGCACAACCTTCAAAATAGATTCCTAGACCATGATACGCTCAAATTACACCTCCGTAAAGAAGCATAAGCGATCGATATCAAGTAAAGAACCCAACTTGTAGGTTGGGGTCGATCCCACGAGGAAAATAGTTTAGACTTAACTTTAACCAACAATTATATTTGTATAGTCAAATTACTTCCAGAAACAAGTAATTAAAGGGGGGGTTTTGTGAAACAAATTGTAAGAACTCAATAAGTAATCAGTAATCAAAAGTCAATTTTGGTTGTTATCAAGATGAGAGAATTAACTAGGGTATACGTGTTCCCCACAAGCTTATAACATAGTAAGCCTAGTAATAGCAATCCTTTCCTAGTGTACTACATGCAAAGTGATAAGTTAGGTATCTCTAAATCCTTGGTCCGGCATCTAGAGAATTTCACCCTGCACCTTGGTCCAGCTACATGTGTATAATTTACTAACCCTTACCTTTACCTCATATTAGACATCACATCGATGTTTGGCTTAGTTATTACTTCGCACCAATCGACACTAGCCTATTA
>JAJOOE010014577.1:0-32937 GCA_036250405.1 Solanum raphanifolium
TTAGTCCCTATTTCCCGTTAATTAATGTTGAATGTACTTCCGCGACCGATGAAGTGTGATGACAAGTTTGAGAGGCTTGTTTGGGGTTCCTTCGGGTTCCTCATTCGCCATGTCACGTCTAGGCCCTAGACTTGGGTCGTGACATGATCCTTCATCAAGCGTTAGCTTTCACACTATAGTCAATTTCAAAGAAGTTTCAAAGTTTTCAAGTTTCACAAAAACCCTAGGTTTTACTCAATCTCATGGTTCTTGCATCAAACGTTTTCAAATGATAAATTACGATTATATTGATGATTTCAGATGAAAATACTCTATGAACCCATGATTTCTCTCAATTCCTAAACTGTGCCTGATGAAATGGGTTTGTTGATTAAGAATAAATGTTGATGGATTTATGCCTAGATTGATTTAGAATGTTGAATTTTATCATCATATATGCCTAAATATGGTAAATTGTTGGTGAATTGAGGATTTGTGATCATAGACTTGAAAGGGCAAGTTAGACCTAATTTCATGTTAAAGTAGAATTGTGCTTGAATTATTGATCCACTTGAAAGGAGGAGGTGTTTACTTATTATGTACATTATGATCATGGCCTTGAGGCATAGTGTGAGGAATTGAACTATTATCATGATTTTGTATAAATGAATATGATGTGAAGGATGTACATATGGTTTCAATGATTGAATGATGATCATGCCTAGAAGTTAATTGTGGTAGGATTGGAGGTTGTATCTCTATTAACACACTTGAATGAGGAATGAAAGAGGTTCAATGTTAATGTTAATGATGAAGTACTTATTGAAAGGCTATTTCAATTGTACTTTAATGAATGCTAATGATGTGTTGATTGAAAGGATATTCTTGATCTTGCACTAATGAATGATAATGGGATTGGTAGATTAAACTCTTTAAATCTATGAGCTATCCAATGAATGAATATTGGGTTGAGATGGATGCCCTTACAAGAGTTGAGGAGGGGTGTGTAGTAACAATCTATTATCCTTTAATGTAATGAATGTTAAAATACTCTTTGGGAATGTAGGCTAAGCACCGAGAGGATATTGAATGGGATGGAAACCCTCACGTGAGTTGAGGTTGGATTTGTAGTAGCAATCTCTTGAGATAAATGCCCTCACGTGAGTTGAAGTGGGGTATCTAGTACAAATCTCCTTGTCCCTTAACTATGTGCCCACATAGGATAGCTAGTGAATCAACTTAAGCTAAATACCGGTCATTCTTAGGCAAGTTAACCACCTTTTACGGTGTAGGGTTACATGACACCAAATTCCATGATCTAGCTCTCATGGTGTATGTCGGTTAAATGCTTCCATCATGTGAGATGTGCATTATAGTTTCTTGAGGAGTTCTATGAAGTGTGGGTAGAAGTATGGGATGATATCCATACATGGCACGAGTAGGCTTCAAGAGGGCTATAGTGAGTTCTCTAAGTCATAATGACTATTGTATGAATGTCCCCTAAATGAAGCTAATAAAGAAGGTTGATTTGACAGTCTAATGTAATGATGCATGTTATACTTTGATTTTATTATGAGTTACTTCCTTGTTATGACTTGTTGTATTTGAATATGCCTTGCCTATGGTAACTTCGAAGGAGTACTAAGTGTGAGTAGTATTATGGGATGTTACTTGCACATTGCACAAGTACTACTTAGGAGTTGTCTTAGCTGATGATCCTTATGTGATGAAATAACTTGTTAAAGGTTTAGGTCTCTTGTGTATGAGTATTATTGAAAATGGAAAGGGTGAATGGTAAGTTCACTTTTGGTAACCTTACTGTGGTACCTTGGTGTGGATGGTGGTATGGGACGCTATCTATATATTGCACAAGGTATAGCATAGGGGTTACTTGAGGTGAATGCTAAATGTGAAGGTAAAGAGTTATATGTTGATATTGTTCAAATGTGATGTTATGACTTGTATGATGATTATATTTGTACTTGATGTCTCTTATGCTATTGTTCATGATATTTCAAAAAAGTGGCATCAAGCATGGTTTCTAACCAAAATGTCCCCTTTTAAAGCATGTTGTTGCATGGTCATCATACTTAGTACATTTTTGTGTGCTAACCCATTCTTCTATATTTTTACTACAAAGTGTAGGTTCCGGCAAGTGATTGCTTCTACCTACATTGATGTGCTTGGATTGCTATTCTTCCAAGAATCAAGTGGTACGTCCTCATAGTTCGAGGACAAGTGGCTTTCTAGAAGTTTCTTTCTTTTCATTTAATAGACTACTTTAGAATTTTATTGTAAAGGGCCGTGTACCTATATTGTTAAAGATTGTGTCTAAGATGGCCATGTGAGATATAGACTTCCGCTTGTGTTTTAAATGAATGTCATTAGATTGTATGGTTTTTCAATAAAAAGATTTAATTTCGTACTATTTCTAATACCTATGCGATGAATGAATGTTATGAGCCTTGTATAAGACCTCTTCGAGGTCGAGTACGCCCTGTTACGACTAAGGAGTGCTCTTGGGTCGTGCCATAACTACAAAGGGAATCAATCACTTCTTCGGAGGAGCTCACAGAGGTGTTTTATGAAAGGTTTTCCCTTCCATAAAAATAGTCAAGTTGAGGGATAATATTCAGAACTTCAAACGGATTGATGGTGAGTCCATCCATGAAACATGGTTGAGGTTCCAAAAGTTGTTGCTTCAATGTCCGAGTCAGGGGTCACAAGACAATGTGTTATAGCAATATTATTATCGGAGTCTCGAGATGGTAAACAAAGGTGTCACTAATCAACTCATTCGAGGTGGAATCATGAGACAACCATTTGACATAGCATCGGCCCTGCTTGATAAGATGACAAAAAATTATTGTGCATGGTAGACAAGGGAATATCAGGTGTCTCCTTTGAATTTTGGGATAACAAAGGAACAAATGGAAAAGAACCAAGAACAAGATAAGAACATGGCCAAGATAACGACCCAAATGGACCTATTGACAAAGCATGTTATGGGAGGTAGTTACACAGTTGTGAATATGGTTGGTTTTAATAGTGGTGTGAATCCTAATGACACACAATTTGAGGTCATGTACAATGAAGAGGTATAGTTCTTGTCGAACCAAGCGGGGGGTTCTCATCCGTGCTATCCAAGGGTAAGTGGGAATTTATGTTGGAATAAAGATCATGATGATGGTTGGAGAGATCAAGATCGTGAATAGCATGACCGTGGTGCAAATTGGAGAGATAGAAATGGTGACAAAGATTGTTATTTGCCTTCTCATGAATGTCAAAAGCCGAAGGAGCCAAGGGATGATCTCGAAAGCCTCATATCGAGGATACGCTTGCTCGTATTTTGAACAAGGCGAAAGGATAAGACAAGGCCCTCAATGAAATGAAAGATGATGTGTCTTCTCTAAATGAAATGGTGACTTGACACTCGGTTTCCATTAAGCAACTTGAAACTCAGATGAGTTAAATCTTGGCTCATTTAATTCCAAGACCGAAAGGGGGTCTCCCTAGTGATACCTTGGTAAACTCAAAGAATGAGGCATGATCATATAGCCATGACGAGAAATAAGTTGTTTCTTGGGAGGCAACCCCAGTTTTAATTTTTTCTTTGAATACCGTTTGTTAGATGTGTAGGTTGAAATTCAAGTTTTGTAGGGAAAGGGAAATTGGGCGAGCTAAAGTCCATTTGATGAATCGCTGAGTGGCTCGGTGAGCCCAACATAGCCTGCCCTATGGACCAACTCAATGGTTGAGTTTCTATTCATTTTGGAAAACTAAAGTCCACTAGGCGAATCACTGAGTGGATCAATGGCGTTAATAAGCCTAGCCGAGTGAGATGCAAATTTAAGGGTCAAAGACCTTTCAACTGTTTTAAATTAAAATTTTCTCCTCATTTTGAACTTTTCAACTGCTGCACAACAGTCAAATTTTAGATCATATTTTTCTCTTCAATTTTTGTGGGTACTCTTGTGTGATCGAAATCTGAAGTGTTGACCATTATTTCTCTTTTCCTTAGTGTCGCGTGTCTAAAATTGAGGCTGGTTGCCAAACTTGTTGTTAAATTGCAAATTTTGTGTCGATCATGTGTTTGAGTAGTTCGTAGATCTATTATTTGCTTTGATTTTGTTTTAAATTACTTGTTAGCTTATATTTGGAAATCAAGCATGCCTTATATCTTGTTTAGCCTAAGTTAGTTTGAGTTGGAGTTTAAATTGTGTGAATTACGGGTTTGCATGTTGGGTTTTGTGTAGGTGAAGTCTGAGTAACCCAAGTTCCACCAAACAACAGGAATTTGCCCAATAATGGATCGGATGATGTCATTCTTAAGGGAAATATTATTGTTTGGTTGAATGTAGATTAATTGGGGGAAGTATGGGTACCCCGGGGTAAGTACTTGTTGTTGGTAGGCTTGAATTGCATGAAATTTCCCTTGAAATTGGTTGTCGTAGGCTGTGCATTGAGAATTAGAATTTGGATTATGAATCTGGCATGTTGGACCATATGGCGAGCTGAGTTGAGCTCGTCGAGTGACTCGGCCGCTCGCCAATTGACCCACCTCATCACCTATTTGACTTGATCTATTAATATTTTGCGCTGTAACATTTGCCGATATGAATGTGCTCGCCGAGTATACTTTGTGACTCACCGAATGAGTTCCTTCTCTCGTTTAACTCCTTTTTGGCTGATTGTTTACGTGAAATTCCGTGAAGCTACCTCTGGTCACCGAATGAACTCTATGTTTTTCTGAATTATTTGTGATTTCACCATTTTATGCTAAATTTCTATTGTTTCTTTTAGGAACTTTTGGCGAGCTCTCTACTTCTTGTCGAATGGCTTCGGCGACTCGCCGAGTGGATTAGCGAATTTTCCTGCACTCTTTTTGAAAATGACATTTTGCTAACCCTTTGCAACCACATATGTTTTTTTTTGTGTTTTCTAAAGATATGGATAGACCAAAGCTTCCTGTGAGAGGTCCGGCAACCTGAAAAAATGAAAAAGGGGTCGTAATTGCAGCGGAGGTCACACCTTCGCCGACCACTCGTCCCGAAGCCTCCTCAGGGGAATACGAAGGGTAAAGGGAAGAAACTGGTAGTGGAAAGTTCAAGTTCGAGTTCAAGCTCATCAGATATCATGGGCATCAACCCCACTCATCTTACCTCCTTCGAGTATAAAATGAAGGAAGTTGCGGGGTCTAGGAGTCTCATGCACACACCAGCAACAGAGGGAGGGTTTCTGAAATAGAGGCGTGTCGAACTGATTTCTAAAGTAGTTCATGATCCATTGTCTAGACTTCAAGTGCTCCCGACACCTCCAACATTTGTAGTTCTACAAGCACCTCAAGTTCCTCTAGTCCAAGCACATCCGCCATGGTCTATTAATCGCGTAAAAGCAGCTGGGTTGCGGACTATTTTAGAGGAGAAGCGATTGTCTACCGATGGAGTGGTAGAAAGGTATTTGGATGTGTGGGAGACGTTGCATTTCCACATGTTCCAGCAGTTCACCAAGCCTCGAAAAGTATTTTTTCCTTCATGGGTTCGAGAATTTTATGTAAAGCTGCAGGGCAAGAAATTAAAGTTTAGTGAGACCGACAGTAATGAATTATTGGACTGAACTACGCACACCATACATCTTTTGTCCGACATGATCAAGACAAAGACCCTGGAATATTTAAAAGGGTGGTTGGCCCCATTGCTGCGCGATGATACTCCTCCCTAGCTAGATGCAGGAGTGATGATTGAGAAGAAGGGTTCATCTCCAGTACCCTGATGCCTTCTGAGAATGTATCAATTATCAGACATCCTACAACTACATTAATGGGCTGCATGCTTGATCGGGAGAAGCTGAATCTCGGGGTGATTATTTTTGGTGATGAGGGTTAAACAAAACCAAACCTCATTACCATTTCCAGTGCTAATTACTGATCTCTGTCGTCGGGCTGGTGTGCCCTTTATGAGAAAGACAGATTCAGAGGTGATTATCGTCGATCGACATTTGGAGGATTGATGTTTAGTACACAAAGGATGAAGCGAAGTGGAGGAAAAAGGCTCCAGTGGACACCTCTTTAGTAGTCGATGTTGAGCCATGGAGGCCGATAATACTAAGTCTACACCGCCAGTCGAGCCGCCAGGTATACCCAACTCTTACACCTCTACCGCACTTGCCCCTACTCCTATTTCCCGTCCCCCTTGACACACGCTATGATCTACAGGATGTGAAATGTTGCCTACTCGGTCGAGGTAAAAGCTGCGAGGGTTGAGGCCATTGTGGCTTCTATGATCGACCGCGCGATAGGGGAGACATTATATCCCATCTGGGAGGAGTTGAAAGAAAAGGGAGAGATGATCATGGCCCACGGGGCATATTTGGATACTCTTACTGTTCTGGTGGAGGTGTGAGAGATGTCAGACTGTGGCTCTATGGACGTGATAGCTTTGAAGGCTGCTATTACAGGTCTACAATGCGATGTGGATGAGCATAAATCCACTGATATCTCGCTGGTGTGGGGTAATATATATGTGCCCGAGGACCCCAATGTTAATATCCCAGCTGTTTCTGAGATCGCTCCGGCTATTGTAACCGGAGATGGTGATGAGGATAATGAGTCTGACACATATAGGACGAATGAGGAGGAGTTAGGAGCTCATGATGAGGCGGTGTTTGAGGATCTATAAGGTGATTTGGTACGGGTGGCTACGGAAGTTTCACTGTGTGACACATCCATGATTGGCTCGAGCAGGTCTCAACCCACAAAGAAGTTAGTTGCAGAGCCCTCCACATCTGGAATCGAGCCGGCACTGATGCCAACATTGAGGCCACCCAGAGTTACAAAATTCACCTCAGGCTTAGCCTGACAGAGGGGTTGTTATTCTCTATCCCTTTTCGATCTTCTATATTATTGATACATTTCAGTTCTTTGTTGCACATTGAGGACATTGTGTAGTTGTTTTGGTCGGGTGAAGGTATTCTTATACCTAACATTTTGGTTATATTTTGTTTTATTATGTTCGTTGGGTATTTTGCTATTTTAGTGTTTTTATTCAAACTTCTCCTAGTTTATGGAATGTGAATAAATGTTGGTTTTATTTCATTGACTTCTCTCTTGATTGCATGATTGTGTGTTTTTGTGATTTCGTTATACATTCGAGTGTCATTTGTAATCAATGTCGATGACTTGAATAATGCTCTGGATGAACGATATGTTTGTGCAAGTCCTACAAGGCAATTTGAATTGCATAAGTCATGTGTGAACTCTAAGCATCTCATTGTGACTAGTCAATTGTCAAAGTGAGTCTTGAAATGATCATTGCACGCGAGCTTAACTTGTTGAGTCATGATCGATTATTGGGTTGAATGCCCTGTGTGGTGAGGTTTAGTTGAAATATGTGCATGCTGATGCCTAGAACTTGCCATGTTGGTCCTATTGACTATTTTGGTGAATGAAGGAAATGATCTTAGGCATACATTTTGAGAGTGAACCTAATTTTTGTACCTTTGTGACCACGTTGTGAGTGTGTAAACCTATCTTGGATTTTTTTTTAGCCTAACATTTTCTTTGGATAAAACATGAACACAAATGACCTTGTCCTCCCAACCTAAAACCTTCATGAAGCATTGGTATGTTTGAATAGCAAACTTAGGCCAAAAGCCTAGGTTCGGGTGTGGTCAGAAGGAGAAAAGAGATTGAGCAAGAGGTTCGTGAAATTCACCATTGAGAGTTTGTATTGAAGAAAATGGTGGAACCCCTCCATATAAAAAAAGAGGATAAAAAGGGGACAAAGAAACAAAAATGATAAAATTGTTATGAAAAAAAAGGGGAGTCTGATCAGCTATACCAAAAAATTTGTGTGCTTTGAATATGCCAATTATGAGTTGTGAAGATGAAAAGAATGAAAGGAAAGGAGACAGAGTAAACTTTGAGTAATGCTTCATGAAGGTATAAGTCACTAAGCCAAAATGATCATACCCGTACCCTCAGCCAACTTACAAGCCTTGTAAAACCTTTTTGATCTTGCATGAGCCGACTGATGTGTTGGTTGGAAAATACGGGCAAGCCTATATATAAAATGGTACATGTTTTTCTCTTTAAAAGTATGATATCGATTTCGATTCCTTAAATGGTATTCCTTGATTAGCTTTATGAAGAGAATGGAATCATTCATTATGTGAGGTCATTCGAATACTGTTGTTGAGCATGAATTTGCATTTGAAGTGAGCATTGTGAATTTGAAATCTAATCGATGATGTGCACAATTGAACATTGCAGGTGTATATTGAACCTTGTGTGCATTCATGTAGAGTATCATGGAGTACTATTTGTAGACAACCCTGTTGACCTAATTGATCTTGGTTTTACTCGAGGACAAGCAACATTTTAGGTTAGGGGTGTTTATGAGTATGGAGGTTTTACTCAATTAGTGCTTAATATTATTTGATTTAGTGTCCTTAATGCCAATTTTATGCTCATAACTGATGTTAATGTGTTAATATGCATAAATGAAGTCTTAAGGTCAAGGCAATGCCATTACGATGCGAAAGAGAGCGAAAAAGTTGGAAAATTGAAGAAAAGAAAAGACAGAGCTCGCAAAAGCCACTCGGTGATTCACCGAGTGAGCCTCCAACTCGCCTAAAGTTCCAGGGAAGCGGCCAATGTTCCAAACTAATTAGGCAACCAAAAGGATAATTCGACGACTCACCGAATGGGTCGGCAATCACGATCTAGCTCGCCTAGACTTCTAGAACAATTTGTTGTAAAAGTCAAGCCAAAAGGCGATAAGAAGCACAACTCGGCGGTTCACTGAGTTGATTGGCGAGCTCGACTAACCGCACCAACTGGACCCCGTGTTGAGTTTTTGGGAACATATAAATTCATTTTTTGAAAGAAGAAAAAGAGTTCAAAGTTTCCACAATGTGTATTCTATAGTCTTTGAGAGTTTTTTTTTTTTTCACATTGTTAAACATTCTTAGAGAAGTGTGGGATCTAGAATTGGAGGTTGTAAGATTTTAGCTTTGATTTCAACATTGGGTATTGCTGATCGTTAACAATTCATATGGAAAACCTTGTTGGTAACGATTTCTTACTTTCCATTTTGTTTGGTTAAAAGCCCTTAGCTAATGGGTGTTATTAATTACTTATTTTAATGTTGTTTTGAAGTGGGTTCAATTACTTGTTCATGTTTTAATGATGAATTAAAGTTGCAAATTCAGTTCTAGCTTAGCTCTCTATGCTTGCTAGAGAAAGAGGTATTAGAGTAGAATGATTGATTGATAGTTCTATCGATTGCGTCTTTAAGATCTAGCTTGAGAAAGTGGTTTTGATTGCGTCATTACGTACCCAACTTCATAGAATGGGTTAATTAAGGAATTGGGTTGTTTGGTAATGTTAAGATTGTTGAGGTTCGAGAGAACTCACTTAAAACATAATAGTTGATCGACAGATTGCTATTGTATTCAAAACCTAGCCTACCCATTGAAATTCAACAACTTTAAGCAATTAATAATTACCTATTACATGAAATTATCATTCGACTGATCACATTCCTAAGGTCCAATTTCTATTTTTTTTAATTCCCGTGTTTGTTGCTCTTTGTCACAAATTGGTTACTAAATTCCCCCCATTTGAAATTAATCTTTAAAACTTCGTGATTTATTTCATGTACTTCTACAAATGATTAGAACACATTTTTACTTCCTAATTGAATTCTCTATCGTGTCACTCCCTGTGGGATCCACCCCAGCTCCTAGTTGGGTTTATACTTGTTAGTGACCGCTTGCACTTAGAATTGGATGAAGTGTAGTTGAGCGTTATCTGCATTGCTTCTGGTAGGGGTGTTATAAATCAACAGAGTGGAGATCAGGGTATTACCCTGATTGGTTGTGCTCGAGAGGGACAGTGATATGATTTTCCTAGGTCCTGAGGCCGAAACATTGGATGCTTTTATTAGACATATTGTCTATTTTTTTGTCACAATGTGCGTCTATATTGTTTGATCCAGGGTCTACTTTCTCATATGTATCTACCTATTTTGCTTTTGGATTTGTTATGATGTATGCTAGAATACCTATGTATATTCGTGTTACTACAGTAGTGGGTGAGTCCTTAGTTGTGGATTGAGTGTATCGATCCTATCTTATTTCTTCGGACGAGTATGTTTCTTGAGTAGACATGATCAGTTTGGGGATAGTAGACTTTGATATTATCTTGGGTATGGATTGACTCTCCCCGCGTCATGATATTCTTGATTGTTATGCTAGGACTGTGACCTTAGCTATGCCGTGTGCCATGAGAGTTGAGTGGACGATTGCTAGTGGCTCTTACCCTAGCAAAGTTATCTTCTTTATTTGAGCTTAGAGATTTCATGATAGAGGGAGTTTGTCCTATTTGGACTTTATTTGGGATACTAGTGTTCAGCCATATCCCATTGATTTTGTGCTCGAGGTTCGATAGATTTTTCATGTTTTTCCTACTAATATTCCAAGTGTTTCTTCGGATAGGGATATTGGTTTGCTATTGACTTAGAGGTGGGCACCAAGCCCATATTTATTCCTCCTTATCGAATGGCTCCAATAGAGTTGAAGGATTAGTCTTGGAATTGTTGGGTAAGGGATTTATCCACCTTGGTGTGTCTCCTTGGGGTGTTCATGTTTGTTCTAAGGAAAAAGGATGGAACTATAAGGATGTGTATTGATTACCAACAATTGATCAAAGTCTCAATGAAGAACAAGCATCAGCTTCCTTGTATTGATGACTTAATTGATCAACTTAAGGGGGTATCTTTGCTTTCTAAGATTGATATGAGGTATGGCGAGCATCAACTAAAGATTAAGGCATCTGATATCCTTAAGACCACTTGTAGGTCTCGTTATGGGCACTATGGGTTTCTTGTGATGTCTTTTGGTTTGACTATCACCCCAACAACGTTTATCGAGTTGATAAACATGGTGTTTCGACCTTATTTAGATCCTTTTGTGATATTCTTCACTGATGACATCTTGGTGTACACCAAGACTGAGGAGGACCTTGATCAGCATTTGAGGATTGTGCTCCAGAGATTGAGGTAAAAGCTATTCTATGCTTAGTTTTCAAACTGTGAGTTTTGGTTTAATTCTTTTGCATCTATAGGAAACCCGGTGTCCAACGAGGGTATTCAGGTGGATCCATCGAATATTGAGGTAACTAGAGGTTAGTCCAGGCCTACTTTAGTTATCGAAATTTAGAGTTTTTTGGGACCTGCAGTCTATTATAGGCGATTTGTTCATAGCTTCTCAACTATTGCATCTCATTTGACCAGATTGATTTGGCAGAGTGTGAACCTTCACTGGTATTATGAGTGTGAGGAGAGCTTCCAAAATCATAATATCTTGTTGACTTTGGCTCCTATTTTAAATTTACTCTAGGAGGGTATGTGATAATACTTAAATCACTCTCCAAAACCAATTAAAAGTGTGAGAGATCATAGTAAGTAAAAATCCAATAAAGAGTCGGGGTTGAATCCCACAAGGAGTGGTATATCGTGGAGAATTCCTTATCAATAAATTTGGACTTTAATTTAGCTTATTTGTAATGGTAAGAACAACCGGGTGGATGATACCACAACGTTAATATAAAGCTTTGGTTATCAGTTATCGCTACTGAAATAAAGTATAGACGAAATTAAGAGTTAACACACAATCTAGGGATGTGGGGATTGGAAATTAATATCACATAACGGTAATTGTGTTGCCCTCTAGTGATGAACATTCATGAATAGGCTAAGTCATTTTCATTGAGGCTAATCATCTTTCGATCTCAACGCATCTATGCATAGAAATTTCTTTCAGTCTCATATAAATGCCAATCAAAACAACCCAATACCTTACTATATTCTCTCTTTCAAGAATAGGGCAAATAGATCCAATCCATAACCTTTTTTCAAGCAAATCACAAACATCAAACCTAAATTGCTAGTATTGAACTAATTACCCACTACAATTAATCTCTTTCGAGCATCATCCGGAGATCAAAAGTAGGAATTAAGTTTGCAACCTTAACCCTTAAGTTAACCCTATGTTAATTAAACTACATTCATTTATGAACAAAAATAAAATAGAGCATACCGCAATACCCACAACATTAAATCAACACCCAACCCTATTTGACCACCCCTAGATCTTGAAATTTTAGCCACCCATAACAAAAACCAAATAAATTATATCTTCCATGAAAGCAGCCATGGGAAACTTGAAATCAAGCAATTAAGAGTAAACCCACTTTCGATTCAACTTTCATATATAAAATTCAAACTCCAAGTTGTAAAACCTCAAAAGCTAGAAAATCGTTCTTAAAAGGTAAAGTTCTCTAAAAACACTCAACTCGATTCTCAAAAGAGAACTTTTAAGCTCAAAATGGAACTCTCTAAAATCCGTATCCTTTGGGCTATTAATATTTTCCCAAAATTTGGCAAAAAAATCTATAGCGCGACTAAGTTAGCGACATTAATCGGGCTCACCAAACTTGCTCGGTGAATCACCCTTCTCTCAATAGCTTGCCTTATTATTCTATAGGCTTCAAGTGTTTGAACCTTAGTTGACGAACTCGATTGAGTCACCCTTTCAAATTTTGGGACTCACCGAGTACCACCTTGGTTCACCTTTCAAGTAGTAAATCTTTGTTTTACACAATGTTGCTTTGGGCGTTATACATCAGGATTGTCGTTCTCATTCATGTCATGACCCAGGGGTACGCCCTAGATGTAACATAGAATACAAGACCCCGAGAGGCCTCATACAAGCCACTTATAATATCATGACATAAGATAATAGAAAATGGTGTGGAAATTTAAAAAAATGTCAATAACATCAAAGTTTCATAAAACAAAACGGAAGTCTTTAACACTTGTCTCAATCCAACTAATACATGAAAGTCTTAGGGACACAGCCCATACAATAGTTCTAACATAAAAATGAAAGACATAAAGGAAGGGTGGTTAAATGCTCGATGCTATAAGGACTCCCCAAATCTTCACTTGCTTGCTCTACTAAGATCCTAACCACGAGGATTGAAGTCAATATCGCCGGACCTTACATTTGATAAGAATGTAGGCAAGAGTATGCCTTAGTACAAAAATGTACCATATATGATGGCTAGCATAAATCATCAACATAAGCATAACATAGGAATTAGTCAACGTAAGACATATACCATAAGCATAAGAGATAACAACATAAGTCATAAGCATATTCAATGAACACACATCATCATAGTATAAGAGGAACACATCTCAAGTAACCGCAACTTGTTCTTACTCAATACATAAGTCATCACCTCTAGTCATACATATCAAGGAAGGCAACTCAAGCATACTTAGCCGAGATATGGGTAATCTCCCACTAGTCACGCTCATCATAGTAGGCCACCTTAAGCCATCCTACAAGCTCATCATCTCTCATTCTCATCTTTAGCTTATCTTTTATAGACATGAGGAAATCACCTCCTTGCTTTCTCAAAAAAGCTCATGGGTAGTCGCCTCTTGCCTTACTTAAAGGCTAATGGGTAGTCGCCTCTTGCTTTTATTATATATGGTCATGGGTATTCGCCTCCATGCCCAATTATCATATGATGTGGGTATTTACCTCCACACCTTTTTATTATAAAGGATCATGGGTACTTGTAGACATGTCAAACATTAGAGAATAAGGGTAGTCTCCTTTTACTCTTCTCTAATGAATATGGGAAATCACTTCATATCCTACTTATCAAGAGGTCATGGGTGATCACCGCTTGCCTCATCAATTTTAGTATTTTGTCTAGATTCATTTTATGTGAGAAACCCTTTCAACCTAAAATCATTTAATGTGAGAAAGCCTTTCACATATATGTTCATATGTATTCATGAGAATGTACTTTCAATCAACACAATAACAATATCAAAATCATTGATACTTTACTCTCAAAATGTCCCAAAAACATTTACATAGATTTCATAGAACATGCATACGTTCTAAATATAGATCGTGTGGGTAAATCCTTCCACAACAATCCTACCTACAATCTACATTCATCATATAAGCTTTACTCTCAAAGCCCTAATCATCATAGCTCATTATATTAGCTTTAGTATAAAAGCTTTACTAATTATCATTCATAATGCATGCCTTAGTATCAAGACAATTCTAATCATCAAAGCCTACAAGTCATAATTCATCATATATAGTTGATCTCCTTCAATTCACATTTATATGCTTCAATCTTAAGAAATTTATTCATACTTCATCATATAGCCTCCAATTGGATCAATACCCATAAAATTAGAAGAAACCCCAACTAGAATTGGGGAATTCTTCTTCTAAATTTGAGAATTCATAGGGGCTCCATGGATGAAAGGATTCCATGGATGAATAAGCCATCGTACCTTGATTACAAAGCCTACCAAGCTTGGAAGAATGGATACTTGAACTTGACCTAGCTTCAACTTCTTCCTTCTTCTTCCAACTTCTAGAGAACGATTTTTTGAGAGGAGTTTTGGGTTTTCTTTTAGGATTCGAGAGAATGACTTGAATGAGGAATTTTGGGCGTAAAAAATACTTATATAGGGGTTTTAGACTTAGGTAAAATGACACAACTTTAATTTAATTAAAATTGGAAAAGACCGATAAGCTCTCAACTTAACCGTCCCAACAGGCCAACCCACGAGACCCCACCAACGGACCGTGGATGGACCTACGGTGGATCCTGATCGGGTGTGGTCTGGACAGATAATTTGGGCCATCGATAGACCCCTAGCCATGCCTGTAGACCGATCCACAGGACGTGGGTCCTGGCTATGGTTCACTGCCTCAGGCAGTTTTTTTGGGTTTTCTTCATGTGCCCATGGTTGGTCTTTATGCATGATTTCTCTGTAGTTGGTGACTCATTTGATGATTGTTTGACGCATTTGGTCGAGGTACTAAAACTGTGCGAAGAGTGCAATCTTGTGCTCAACTAGGAAAAGTTCCACTTTATGATATAAAAGGGTAAGTTCTGGGTCATCAGATTTTTCAGAAAGGCATTGAGGTTGATATAGCTAAAGTTGAGGTAATAGAAAAACTCCCACGACCCATCTCTGTAAAAAGTGTTAGAAGTTGTCTTGGGCATGCAAAGTTCTACCGGAGGTTTATAAAGTATTTCTCTAAAATTGCACACCTATTTTGTACGCTACTTAAGAAGGAGTCTAAGTTTGAGTTTGATGATGCTTGTCTTAGAGCATTTGAGGAGTTGAAAAACAAACTAGTGTCAGCACCTGTCATTATTTCATCGGATTGGGGACAATCGTTTGAAGGTATGTGTGCTGCAAGTGGGGTGGGGCTTGGCGTAGTATTAGGGTAGTGGCTAGAGAAAATGCATCATCCTATTTACTATGCAAGAAAGGTGTTGAATCTTTCTCAAAAGAACTACACTGTGACTTAATAGGAATTGCTTGTTGTAATTTTCACATTAGAAAAATTTAGATCCTATTTGCTGGGTATGAATGTTATTGTGCATACTGACCATTATACATTGAGTTATCTTATGGCTAAGAAGGATGCAAAACCAAGATTGATTAGATGGGTGTTATTGTTGCAAGAGTTCGACTCTGAGGTGAAAGATAGAGTGGAACAGAAAATCAGGTTACCGATCACTTATCCAGATTAAAAGAGGAAGCTATGATCAAACTTTATGATGGAGTTGAGATTAATGATGCATTCCCTAATGAGCAGCTATTTGATGCTTCTTATAACCTTATCCCTTGGTTTGAAGGCTTTGCTAACTACTTGTTGAGGGATTTGGTGTCGTCGGATTTATCATCCCACCAAAGGAAAAAGTTTATGTCTAATGTGAAGAAATTCTTTTGGGAAAAGCCTTATTTGTTTCATGTTTGTAATGATGGGATTATTCGTCGTTGTGTTCCCGAGGTTGAGATGATAAGTATATTATATGCGTGTTATTCATCGCGTATTTGTGGGAACCATAGTGGTATCCGAACTGCCTATAAAATTTTGCAGTATGGATTGTACTATCCTGCCATCCACAAAGATGCTCATGATTTCAGAAGTCTTGTGATTGTTTCTAGCAGGAAGGAGGAATTTCGAGAAACCACGAACTACCAATGAACCCAATACTAGTGATTGAGCTTTTTGATGTTTGGGGTCTTGACTTCATAGGTCTGTTTGTTAGTTCGATTGGGATGAAGTACATTCTTGTGGTGGTTGACTGTGTATCAAAATCGGTGGAATCATTTTCTCTTTCAAACAATGAGGGAAAGAGTGTCAACGCATTCTTGCAAAAAATATCTTCTCCAGATTTGGTACACCAAGGGAAATCATTAGGGATGAAGGTGCTCACTTTTGTAATAAATTTTTCAAATCCTTGCTTGAGAAGTTTGGCGTTCGTCATAGCGTAGCAATCCCTTATCATCCGTAGTCGAGTGGGCAAGTTGAAGTTCAAATCGCGAGATAAAGCAAATCCTTGCAAAGATTGTAAATGCCAACAGAACTGATTGGTCAAGAAGCATTGATGAGGCTCTATGGGCTTATCGCACTGCATTCAAAACTCTATAGGTATGTCCCCCTACCAACTTGTATAGGGGAAGTCTTGTCATCTTCCTGTAGAGATAGAGCATAAAGTGATGTGCACAATCAAGAAGCTGAATTTGGATTGGGGCGCCGCATCGAGTCAAAGAATAAATGAGATGAATGAGCTTGATGAGTTTCGCCTAAAAGCATATGAAAGTTCAGCCTTGTATAAGGAGAAGATGAATAAATACCATGATCAAAAGATCGAAAAGCGTAAATTTTGTCCCGGTGATTTGGTGCTATTATTTAAGTCAAGGTTGCTCTTGTTTCCAGACAAACATAAGTCCAAGTGGACCGTGCCATTCAAGGTTACTCAAGTATTTCCACGTGGAGTAGTTGAACCGAGAACAAGGAAGGCACGAGGTTCAAGGTGAATGGTAAGCAGATAAAGATCTACTTGGGAAAATTGAAGGTTGTCAACAAGTTGATAGAGAAGTGGGGTCTTGATGAAGTCTGAGTAATCAAGGTGTCTGCGTCGTGCAGTGACATTAAATCAAGCGCTACTTGGGAGGCAACCCAAGATGTAAAATCTAGCCAACTATAAGAAATTTTTTAATATAATGGAGTGTTCTTAACTTTTAGCTTTCTAGATAGATATTATTAGTTTTTGAGTTTTAGTGTTGGCTAGACAAGGGTAGGATATGGTATGTGTCTAAAAGGTGTCTAGAAAATACAAAAAAAGAGTCCTAAAGTTTGCTATGTGTGGAGGAAAGAAAAGAAAAGAAAAATCTCCAGAAATCATGTTGATGCAGTAGTGTACGGTTCCCACCGATGGTCCGTCATTCAGTCGACGGACTGTGGATTGCATCCGTAGATCCCATATACGTTTTGTAAATTTCACCAAGTGTGAGAGTAAACCATATAACCCATCGACGGACCGTCGATTGACCCATAGACCGTCGATGGAATTTTGTCGGTCCTAGTTAGGTTTACAGTCGACCCGACCCTGACCCCTTTTCAAATAAAAGCCTTTATATTTTAAATACACTCCAATTTCCCTCTTTTACCCAACCATTTCAAACTGTTAAAACACCAAAATATAATCCTATAAACTCCCCCACTTACTCCCATATATCCTCTTCTTCCATTTCTACTTCCCCACAATTTTCCCCAAATCTATTTCATCTCCTAATTCCTTTTTCTTTCCATTAATTCTCTCTTCCACAAAAGCATCCATGTCTGTGTTCGGTGTCAATTTTGTTCATGTCTTAAGGAGGATTTACTGCATTACACACTCACCAACTTTTTTTACTTGTTAGGTAATCAATTTCACCAGAACTTTGAATTTGTTTTCATTATTTAAATTCGAAGTCACAAAGTTTAACTTGACCTTCAGTAGATAATCTCATGTAAAAATTTTGAAAATGAGTTTATAGTGGGTGTGTGAGTGTGTTGTTTATTTTTATTTGAATAGTGGGTGTAAAATGTCTAGTTGAATCTTTTGACTTAGGGTTTCTTTGTCTCTGCCTGGGAAGTTGAATTTTGCATAATTTAAACCCTAAGGATGACAAACTACCACGCTACATGTTGAAATACATGTTTAGACATAGTGTAGGTGTTGATTGTGCGTTGAAATTTTTTAATAAAAAGTGAAAGTCCATGCTTGCATACAACACTGATCGAGGAACTAAACCCAAGGATCGTGGTTCAACCTACGGATCATAGGTCGTGGTCCGTCAATCAAATGCACACAAAAAATTGGCTAAGTTACAAACCACAGTGTGGACTACGAGCCGTTGTTTTATGGGTGGACTTTTCTGCACATCCGGGATTCCACATCAAAATCTCAAAATATAGACATCCTGACCTACGGAAGGGATCGGCGGTCCGTCGTTCATTCGATGATCCATAGGTACCAAAAATAGTCACTGCTTAGGATTTTTTTTACTTTTTGTCTAAGTCCTAATCTTGTTCTAACTACTCTTCCATAGGAACCATGGCGCCAAAACAATCACACGTGTACTCAAGGAAGGGAAAGTCTAAGTCGGTCTCCCTATCCCACCATCTGCTTGATGAATCAAGTAGGGACTAATGTGCCCTAGAGAATCTCCCCCCCAATCTGAGGAGGGGGTCCCACCTGCAGGAGAGTCGCAGCCCGGCTCTGAGTCACATTCTAGCTCTAGTTCCAGTGGCATATCCGCTTCTACCTCAGATGCAACTAGCACAGGGGGTGCTCAAGACCCTCCTGACATTAAAGTTGAGCCATTTCACAACGCCACTGAGCCAAAAATGTGGTACATTGAGGGGCAGTACCAGATATATGCAGAAGGGAGGGCATTGAGTGAATACCGGAAGGTGGCCTGTCCGATCAATGAGGAGCATCAGGTTCTGACAACGAACCTCCACACTTTTCCCACCATCCATGCTTTGTTCCAGTAGCACAAGTGTCACTAGATGGCTAAAAATCCATGATGATATAGCGAGGGGATGGTGCGGGAGTTTTATGTATCATATGTGGCCACTATTACTAATGCCTTGCCACCACGAGCAAAGGTGTTAGCTCAGCCTCCTCTACTGCCCATCATGGTCTGAGGCCTCCTAGTAGACATTTCTGAGAGTACCATTCGTTAATTTATTTACAGTCCATGCCACGCTCAGCCTATCAATACGGCGGAGTTTAACTACCGAATAGGGATAGTTCAGGGCCGAGCTTTCCAAGGCTCCGAGCAGAAGAAGTCACTACTTCGTTTGATGGCCCAACACATTACTATGAAGGGAGAGAGCATCGAGTGGGTGAAGAATATGGAGTTGCCTATTAGAAAGGCGACTTTGAGTTTTGGGGTCAAATTCTGGTGGTCCATCATCCGTCACAAATTTTCCCCTACACAAGCGGACAATTTCGTTACCTGGGATCGGGCGGTGATGTGTGATGCCTACTGGCAGGGCTGGAGATCAACTTTGCCCATATCGGCCTTTCAAAGACTCATGAGAGGGACTTCTGAAGGACCACAACTTTGCCTTTCTCCTTCCGGATCTTCCGCTTATGCAGAGAGTCAACTGTGCCAATTTGGCACTATGATAGGTTGGTCAAGGTGACCAAGACTGTAGATTTGAGCAGATCCAGGATGACACAAACCCCGTTACCCCATGTCAGAGTACATCAGTTGCAATTCCTTCCCTGGGTGCTGACTTAGTTAGAGAGGTTGAGCGGGTTGAGAAAGTACAGGCTTAGGACACTTCTATATTAGCCACTAGAGCTGAGGCACACACTCCCCCTTCCACCGCCACCAGTCAGGCTACGAGCGCGTCATGAGCCACTCCCCTTTCGGGGACCACTCTAGTACCTTTGCCCAGAGTCCAGAAATTGGAGACTCAAATGGCCACACTACTACAACATATGCGACCATGGATGCAGAGGTCCGTGGAGAAATTGGAGGAGCACATGGAGAGGATGATAGATGCGAAGATTCAGGCGGTCCACAAGAGGCTTGACACATTCGAGTTGCGGGTATTGGAGAGGCCTGGGCCCACTATGGAGAATACCACTTCCCAGATAGAGTTAGCTAGGCTCCGTTTTGATAGTTATGCTCTTCAAGCTCATACTGAGGCTATCCCCGAGACCATACCTGTAGTGAAGGTAGACGATTTGGTGCTAACTACTCTGTTTGACGATGAGATTCCTGCACCTAAACCTTCCCGTGCGGCTTTGAAGGTCACCTGCTCATCCGACGATACATCTGATGCTGAGGAGGCACGACTGGCATGCAACAGGGAGTGATAGAAGGTGGAGGCCGCCTAGAGACAATCTTATTTGGATGTGGGGTTGAGGGAGGGGAGAGTGTGTGAGATAGATATTAGCCCATCTGGTTCACAGAGCACTATTGATGGTGTTCTCACTGTTGCTGAGGGCACTACTGAGGTAGTCCCAATTGTTGATCCAGCGGGTTCCAATAAACCGGACCCACCTGCCTCTTGTGTGGCCTTCGGCGCTTATGCGTTACAGGTTTGCTTCACCCTTCATTTTTTTATTTTTTGCGTATTGAGGGCAATTGCACCATTTTTTTGTGGGGGTGGGGTGAACGGGTTAGAGTGTTAGGGTGATGTCAAAGTAACCTAACTCAGAACCCTCCCTTGGGGTTTTCTTGCATTTGTTTTTTTTCTCCAAGGGATTGTTTTATATATCTATTGAACCGTCAAGTTTAGGCGTGTAAAAGTGTAGAAGTAATTGAAAGAATGAGAGCATGATGTCATATAAACTTGAAAATTGATACCTGCCCAATTTTTTTGAAATGAGCTATATATGTAGGCTTAATAGGTTGAATGTGTTGGCTCTCTATGTGACATGATAGGAAGCGATATGTTAGCACTGCATAAGCTAAAACTTGAACTGGGTGCGTCAATAATTTGGTAATGAAACAATGTGCCAAGTGTGTGTGAGGTGATTTTGTATATTCATGCAATATGTGCCAATCTAGAACTTGCCTGGTTGGTACTGTTAAGACAATCTAGGATGGGAATTGGATATGATCATAGGCCCTTGATAAAAATAATCCACTTAAGCCTAAAAGGATCCAACCAAAAGAAATAAATGCTCTCTTCGATCCAAATATTCGAGCCTAACGAATACCACTTCATTCAATGCACCTAACTCACCTTCCCTACAAGACTATTTTGGCCTTGGTCCCTCCTTTGACATTGTACAGCTTAACTTAGGCCAAAAGCCTAAGTTGAGGGTGGCTAATTCAGAAGTTAACTTTATCCCAGCCCTGGTCTGGCCTTGGACATTGTGCTCCACAACTCATGTAAAATTTATAAGTTGAGGGTGGCTATGAAAGAGGAAACTAAAGTAAAAGGGTATGAAATGATTTGTATGAAGAAGAAGAAAAAGGATAGAAAAATGTGTGACTGATTTCAAAAGAAACAAAAAGAGTGACAATAATGTTGAACAACAAAGAAAGTAGAAGTAAAAGAAAATCAAAGAAAATTGAACGAAACGAGAAGAATGAAAAATTCAAAGTCATATATGTGCATCGATAAGTTAAGAAAAGGAGCAGAAAACAAAAAGATGTCAAAATTGGTTGAGAAAAGAGGTAAATAGCCAATGTAATGTCAAGGAGGGGAGAAAAGTCAGTAAAAATACCCAAATGTATCCTACCCGACCCGAGCCTACGTTACAAGCTAAGAAAGTCCTATAGTGATCCTATTGACTTGTTTGGAGAGTATGAAATGAAAAAAAAGGCAAGCCTATGGTATTGAGCACTAACTGTATTTGAATTCACTTATGAGCATGAATGTTTACTGAATCCTTAAAGTTAAAATATCAGATCTTGTGTAAAAAAGGATTTCTTTATGGTGAGGGTACTAGCTACATTGTTGGAGAGTTGGTACTTTGGTGTTTGTCGAAATTGTATCTAGCGATATTTATTGGTTTGTCTATGTCATGTTTTGATCCGCATGAGTTAGCTTATTGAGTCTGAATGAAAAGGTTTGCACTAAGGGAGAGCAGTGATTTAGAAAGCCATGTGATTGCTTGAGTTTGTATGTTTGATACTAGATGAGTGTCGTCTAGAGATAGTGTGTCCCTTGAGGACAAACAATAATTTTAAGTTTAGGGTGTTGATATACCATGAGTTTACAGTATTTTTTTGCATTTCACTTGAAGTTTGCCTGAGTCTTGGACATTTTGTTATTATATATGATGGTTGTTATGTAATTTTTGCAGGAAATAGGCTCGGAAGCGGTTAAGAGGGGAAAAGGACTGAAGTGGCAGTAGTAGCAGTCGACGGAACCTAACCATGGACCGTCATTCGAGTGACAGGGTATAGGTAGTAAGAGTGGATGTGATTTAAAGGAAGTCTAACTAAGTGTGGAACCACGGAGGCAAACAACACCCCATAGAATGAATGAAGGACCGTCCTGCACGAACGTCATTTTGATTAGAGAGTTGAGTTCCAGTCCTTGAACCACAGAGGTTAGTATGAATCTGAGGAGAATATTTTTTCATTAGAACTAATTTTCATTTTTTGAACTATAACTATTCTGAGTATTGAGTCAAGTTTTTCTTAGCTCTAAAGACTTGAAGTTTTTCACTTTTGAGAAATTGGAAGTGGGGCTTTGAGATTCTTCATTTTGGACCTTTGTAAAGATGAAATCAATCTTACCCAGTTGATGGAAACTCAATTTGGTAACGATTATTATCTATTTATGATGTCTAGCTAAACCCCAATTCTTGGGGTGTGATTATGTGATTATGGGTATTGCTAATTGTTAGTTTAAATGATATGTAGAAGTGATTTCAACCATTAACTGTGGTTTAATTTAAGAATTTTAGTTGCAAATGCAGTTCTACCCTAGTATTTTTGGCTTGTTCGAGAGAGAGGTCTTAAAACTAAGATTATTGATTGATGGTCTGTGGTATTGGGTTGTAATGGGTTCATCTCGAGAGAGTGAATCCTAAATCCTTTTCCACACATTCAGCTTGAGAGAGTGAATGCACTAAAGCGTAGGTTGTTCTTATTTTGCATGCTTGTTAATGTTCGAGAGAAATCAACTTGATTCGGGGTAAATTGTTCAAGAAAAAGTTTACCTCTTTTATAGTCTTGCTTACTAACCAATACTTTGCTATTTTCTAATAGTTTCAATTAGCCATTTGTCTACATTAGCCTATAATCGAATCACATCCCAACAACTCGTCTCATTATTGTTATTTCGTGTTGTTACTGCCGTTGTTGTAGTTGATAATTCCATACCAACCCCCCTCCATTTGACATTCGTGTCACCCCCTTATTTGAATAATATCTTTATTTGAAAACTTCTATTCGTATGACTGATTTGACCATGTTCACAGTTTACTATTGAATCTTAAACACGTACCACTCCCTGTGGGATTCGACCCCAACTCATTTAGTTGGGTTATATACTGATTAACGGTCGTTGATGCTTTGAATTGGATGAAGTGTCCCTGAAATGTTAATCATTATGCCTCTATCGATTGTAGGACTCGGATGGTTAGGTTCCAATTTCCCAATGAGCCTATCTTAGAGTGAAAGGGGGGAAATTCTTTTCCTAGAGGTCAATTTGTCTCTTGCCTTAAAGCTAGGATGATGATCTCCAAAGGGTGTATTTACCATCATGTTTGGGTGAGGGATGTTGAATCTGACACCCCTTATTTAGAGTCGGTTCCGGTAGTAAATGAGTTCCCAGAAGTTTTCCATGATAATTTTCCCGGTATTCCTTCCTAGTGGGAAATAGATTTTGGTATTGACCTTCGTCCCGATACATAAACTATCTCCATTCCTCCTTATAGAATGGCTCCGACGGAGTTAAAGGAGTTGAAAGAGAAACTAAAAGATTTGCTAGACAAGGGTTTTTATTCAACTGTGTATCTCTCCATGGGGTGCTCCGGTGTTATTTGTTAGAAAGAAGAATGGGTCTCTTAGAATGTGCATTGATTATCGTCAATTAAATAAAGTGATCATTAATAATAAGTACCCTCATCCGAGAATTGATGAGTTGTTTGAACAACTTCAAAGGGACAGTTATTTTCTCTAAGATTGATCTTCATTCGGGTTATCACCAATTAAGGGTGGGAGGGGTCGATATTTGATGAGTCTGAGATTTCAAATCATTTAGGGCTTTATTTAAATTGATTTAGGGTTCTCAAATGCTTATTTTGTGCTAATAACTGATGTAAAACCCTTCATTTCAAGGTATATGGATTGAGGAACAAAGCAATGACACTAATTTGCAAAAAGGAATGAAAAAAGTGAAATAATGAAGTAAAGTAAGTCTAGTGATCGCCAAGTCCACTTGGCGAGTAGCCGAATGGCTACTTGACCGCCTAAAGATCCAGTGTGCCAAGCCCTGAAGAACTGAACCAACTTGGCGAGTGAAAGGAGTAGTCGGTGGATCGCCGAGTGGTTTTGCGATACAGTGATGGATCGCCCAAAGTTACATACCTTGAGGATGCTTAAGGCTAAGGCAGAAGGGCGATGGAAATGACCAAAGAGCGGATTGCCAAGTGGTTCGGCGGGTCAGACTTACTTCGCCGAGTGACTCTTTGCACCACATTTTTGGTGACTATAAATACATTTTTTAACATTTAGTTTAGTATCTGATATCATAATATCTTAGTCTATTATTAATTTTTGAACTATGAGACAAGTTTACTTTAGTTTTCCTTTAGCTTTGAAGAATTGAAGTTTTTCACTTTTGAGGAATTGGAAGTAGATCTTTGAGATTCTTTTAATTGGAACATTGTAAAGACGAAATCAATCTTACTAGTCAATGGAAACTCAATTTGGTAACACTTCTTATCTTTTTATAATGTCTAGCTAAAACCCCAATTCTTGGGGTGTGATTATGTGATTATGCGCTGATTTAGTTTATCGGTATTGCTAATTGTTAGTTTAAATGTTATTTAAGAGTGAGTTCAATCATTAATTGTGGTTTAATTTAAGAATTGTAGTTGCAAATGCAGTTTTACCCGTGTGTTTT
Organism: Solanum raphanifolium; assembly: GCA_036250405.1. Lineage (NCBI taxonomy): Eukaryota > Viridiplantae > Streptophyta > Magnoliopsida > Solanales > Solanaceae > Solanum > Solanum raphanifolium. The sequence continues at coordinate 24,988 of JAJOOE010014577.1, forward strand.
TGGCTTGCTCGAGAGAGAGGTTTTAAAACTAAGATTATTGATTTATGGTCTATGGGTATTGGGTTGTCATGGGTTTAGCTCGAGAGAGTGAATCCTAAACCTAATTCCACACATTCAGCTCGAGAGAGTGAATGGACTAAGGTGTGGGCAGTTATTTTTTTTCCATGCGTGTTACTGTTCGAGAGAAATAGACTTGATTCGGGGTAAAATTGTTCGAGAGAAAGTTTACCTCTCTATAGTCTAGCTTACTCACTAATATTTAGTTATTTTCTAATAGTTGCAATTACCCATTTGTCTATATTAGCCATTAATCAAATCACATTCCAAGAACCCGTCTCATTATTGTTATTTCGTTTTATTTTCCACTTTTTGTAGTTGATAATATCAAAACAAAACCCCCTATTAGACATTTGTGTCACACTCTAATTTGAATAATGTTTTTACTCAATAATGTCTATTCATATGACTGATTTGACCATGTTCACACTTTCCTATTGAATCTCAAACACGTATTGCTCCTTGTGGGATTCGATCCAAATTCATTTAGTTGGGTTATATACTGATTAATGATCACTGATGCTTACAATTAGATGAAGTGTCCTTGAAGCGTTATTAATGAAAATGGTGCCGCTGCCGGGGATCGAACCTGGGTCACCCGCGTGACAGGGGTGAAGTTGAATTTTGTTATTTTTAGTCATAGTTGAATCTACTTACTTTCAGGTTTTGTTTTTATGTGTTGCTTGTTTAGAACAGAGGAAATGAGCATGTCTTGTAGCAACGGTTACCAAGTGGACCACCCTCCTTTAAAAATGATGATTCTTAGGGTTAGGATCCTAAATTTCAAGCAATTGGAGGGTGAGTCAATCCATGAGTTGTGGCTGAGATTTAAGATTTTATTGTTGTAATGCCCATCTCATGGAATCCTAGATAAGATGCTATTGGACTGCTTCTATAGAGGTCTTGGTCCTGAGAATAGAGGAGTGGCTGACAAACTTTCTTCAGGTGGTCTAATTCGAAAACCCTATGCAATAGCAGCCCAACTCCTTGATCAACTGACTAAGACCAACAAGGAGAAAGAGAAACGACTAGAATTTGGCCACACTGTTGACTCAGTTGGATCTCTTGTCTAGAAAAATCATGTAATTGGAAGTACTGTATAAAAAGAAAGATCGGTACATTCCTTCTCATGAGCGTAGAAAGTCCAAGGACTATGAGGATGGACAAGTAGAAGAGATACTCTCACTCATTCTCCACAAAGTCAAAGATCGCGACAGATTGTTGAATGAGATAAAAGATATTGTCTCAATGCTAATCAGATGACTGTTTCACATTCCATGGGTCATATGTTGTCTCATCTCTACTCAAGACAAAAAGGGGGGCTGCCTAGTGACACTAGGGCAAGCCCCATGAATCAAAGTTGAGTGGAGACTTGCATCGTGCCACGACGTAAACTAAGGAATTGTTTGGCAGGCAACCCAAGTTTTATTGCTTTGTATTTGTGTTTTTGGAAAAATGTGTGTTGATTGTGCAGGTTGAAAGTGTGTGAAAAGTGCAGGTTGGCGAGCAAACTGTCCAATCGATGACTCACCGAAGAGTTCGGCGAGCGCGACTTTGTCCGCCATTTGGACCCCCACATTAACTGGAGGTCTTGTAAAACTCGGCGAGGTAAGTACCCACTCGTCTTGTCGGCGAGGTCGACTAATATCACCGAAGGGGCACGAACTTGACGGTTTTTAAAAGGCCAAAGGTTTAAAATTTCAAACTCCTTCACATTCCCTCACTTTTTAACTTCACAAAATCACAACCGCACAATATTTCCATATTTTGTACATTTTACCACTTTCTAGTGGTTTAATCTATGTTCGGAGTTTGATACTTTGCCGCCTAGCTTTACAAATTCTCATATTCGACATTAAATGTTGGTTTTCAAATCCCCAAACTCGTATTTAGCATTTAAACTCATTTGCAATTGTATTGTTATTATTGATGTGTGTTGGGCCTATCTGAAATCGTGAATGTGTTCTTTTTTGCCTATTTTAAATTCAATACTTGCCTAAATTTCTTAAGTTGTTGATTTCCCAAAATTCATGCCTTAAAATTGATCATATATTGATGTGTTGTGCTTAATTGTTGTTGGATCTAGTCGAGTGAAGTATGTGTAACCCAAATTGTGCTAGATGACGTGTTTTGCCCAATGATGGAGAATTTGACGTCATTCTTAAGGGCTAAAGTCATCAAATGGCCAATTTTTGCCAAACCGGGGAATGTCTGAGTACCCCGGTAGTATGGGTCTTATGGGTCTATATTAAATTGAATAAGTGCATGGCTTGATTTTTTTTTTGGGGGCTGAAGGGGTTGATTTTGGAAATTGGGGTTAAAAATGGCACATTGGGCAGTTTGGCGAGCGGGGTCGAGCTCGCCGAACCACTCGGCGGTTAACCAAAGTCCCCATTGATTGCCTTTTATTTCATACTTTTGTTGAGAGAAATTTTGTAACTTTCGGCGAGAAGCCTGAGTTTGCCGAGTGCACTCGGCAACTCACCGAATGTCTTCTTTGATCGCCTTTTCTGCGCCCCTAACCCCTCGAATGCACTGTAATTTTTGGTGGTCTAATATTTGCTCACCGAATGGTGTCGGTGATTCGTTGACCGGGTCTTTCCATCGCCGATAGGTAATTTTTCTGGAAATCTTTCAGCATGCCCGATTTATCTCGCCAAAGTGATTCTGTGACTTGTCGATCAGTTCAGCAAGTTTGTTTGCAACCTATTTTTCTGAACTTTTCTTGAATGATTCTAACTCTTTTTGGTGTGGTTTTAAGATATGGCTCGACCAAAAGTGACATATAGAGACATGCCGCCTTGCAAGAGGGCAAAGGGAATCACTATCAATGAGGATGCAGCTGCATCCCAGACAAAGGCGAAAAAACGTCCTACCACCGGTGAGAAAGGTAGAGGGAAAGGCCAGGCTCTTACTCCTACGTCACCGGAGGTCAGCTCCGACAGTGACAAGATATATGCGACTCACCTCACCACTTGTGAGAGTGACGGTGAGCACCAAGATCCTCGGGAAACCACTTCTGAGCCTGAGGATGATGATCTATTGATGGCCCGGAGTGCTGCACTGTGCTCTAAGAGGATGCATGATTCGTCTAGGATCATTGTGCCAGAGACTCATACTTCTCCTCCAGCTCCAGACCAGGTTGTAGTCCTTACACCACCTACACATGGTCCTTCTCCCCGGTCTATGAACAGACTGAAGATTCAGGGAATGAGGACCATAATCAAGGAGAAGAGGTTTCCTATTGATGGTGTGATAGACAGGTACCGAGAGATCTAGAGTTGCTTAAAGTCCCACAAATTCCAGATATTCACTAGACCTCGTGGCCCTTATATTCCAAATTGGTTTAAGGAATTCTACACCGCCTACGAAGCGCTAGTGCTACAAAGGAAGAAGTAGACTGCTAATTTCTAGCCGGTTGATTATGTGGTTGTCAGGGGCAAGAAAGTGATGTGTGACAGTACTACCATAAATGTTGTATTGGAATGCACTAAAAACATTGCAGACGACTACCAGTACAAGATCAAGACTAAGTCCTTGGAGAATATGAAAAACTGGTTAGCTCCTATCATATCTGATGGCACATCAAGGTGGATCGAAGCTGGAGTGAAAATTGAGAACAAAGACCTCAACGTGGCAGCGAGATACTGGTTTGGCTTCATCAGTAGTACCATTATGCCATCACAGAATGAGTCCACCCTCCGCCACACAAAGGTGGCTTGTCTTGGATCAATCATTGCAAGGAAGAACATAAATTTGAGGCATGATCATTGAAAAAGATATGGACATGAAAGCCAAGCATCGCCAAACCTCCCTTCCTTTTTCGGTGTTGATTACTGAGTTCTGCAGACGGGCTCGGGTGCCTCGAGATGGGAAGAAGGGTGTGGAAGGGATTCCGACATCTTCTACCGATATCCGGCGCATTCAGGCGGAGTACTTGAAGGATGAGGCAGAGTAGAAGAAGGCAGCTCCAGTGGACACCTCCCCGGTTTTTGATACTGATAAACTACCTATATAGGTAGTATTGCCTACTATGGCCCCTGGGCCTTCATGTACATCTAGTGGTGTCCCTTCTATGACTCCTAGTTCCTCTACTGTTCCATTGCCTCCTGGGTCTGGTGCTAGTATTGCTGCTTGTTCCCGACCTCCATTAACCCAGGCTGCGATGGGGTATCTCGCCCACTCTGCTAAAAGGAGTGCCTCCAGGCTTGAGGCCACCATCCCTGGGATGATTGAGAGGGTCCTCACTGCTTCTGTGACACCTCTTAGTGTGTCTATTGATGCCCTTGCGGCAAGGATAGCAGTATGTGAGCGAGGCCAAGGGGCCATTGATGAGGTAATGGCCCTAAAGGCCGCCATTGCTGAGCTGAGAAAAGACGTGGACCGGTTGAAGTCCACAGATATGTCCATGATTTTCAGGACTTTGGATATCCCTAACATTCCATCTGATATAGATTTGCCTCTGGCTATCACTGGGGATGATGCTCGAGTTGAGGAGGTAGATGTTGACCAGTCCAAAGCTGAGACTGATGAGGAACAACTTGGTGTTGATGATGAGGCTTCTTACGAGGGCCTTACAGAGATTGAGGAGGCCATGGAAGATTCAGCTGTGACAATCTCATTGGCAAACACACCTATGGCTGACCCTAGTGGAGTTAGCAGTGTAAAGGTTGCACCGGGCACTGATGCCCTGACAAATAGAGCAACTGTGTAGACAGGGCCCTTCTTTACCTCCCTCTCTGTCATTTTTATTGACTTTTTAGTATTTTGTTGCATTTGAGGACAACTGCATTTTTATTTGTGGTGGGGTGAGGTATTTCCATACCTACCTCTTTTGATTATCTTTTTTGTATAAATATTGGGTTTTATGTTGTAAATTGTCTTTTGTCACTGTTTTGTAGATGTTTGAGCTTGTGGCTCCTTGTTTTGAATGCAAATGGTTTTTGACCCTTCTGAAAAAATTTACCACCTCTTGTTGTGTTTGATTGTGGCTGATCTTGTGCAAATTTGACTATCGGTTATGATCAAAACCGATGACTTGAATAGTAATCTTAATTGAACAAAAATGAATGTGCGGCTACGATGAGGCCAAATGAAGTTGAATAGATAATATGTTAACTTTTTGCATCTCGTTGTGACTAGCCGGTTACGAATGAGTCTCTTGTGATGAACATTGTACATTACCGACAGTGTGTAGTCTTATTTGATATTAGTGTCAATGCCTTGTATGATAAGCTTACCGTGAACCTTGTATGATGACACCTAGAATTTTCCCCGTTGGTCCGGTTGATTAAGTGATGCAAGCTCTTGAAATGATCTTAGGCAATAATATTGAAGAGTGAAACAATTTGACGATATACCTCTTTTGTGGCCAACCTTGTGAGTGTGTGAACATGGCTTGAAGCCTCTTTGAGCCTTATTCTTTTCTTGGAAGAAACTTGAGAAAATGAGACCTCTCTTTGTCCATTCACCCATAATCCTCATGAAGTGTGGTTTGTTTGAATAGCCAACTTTGGCCAAAAGCCTAAGTTGAGGGTGTGGTGAAAAGAGAAGGTAAATCAAGAAGTGCAAAGAAGTCCCCCTTGATCCATGGTTTTGAGAAAGATGGAACCCCTCCATACAAAAAAAAAGAAAAAAAGAAAAGAAGAATGAAAAAGAAAAGGAACGAAAAAGTTGAGAAATAAAGTTGTGAAAGTTGCAAAAGAAATGGGGTGTCCGGTATTGCATGAGAAGTGAATAACGGGGAGAATTTTTTATCATGAGTAAAAATGTTGAAGAAAGGAAAGAAAGTGATGTTCATACCACATTTCATGAGGATAACAACCACTGAGCCTAAATGACCATACCTTTATATGCAGCCTCATTACAAACCTTAAAAAGACCTTTTTTATCTTGAGTGAGCTGAATCGAATGTTGATTGGAAAATAAGGGCAAACGTATGGGTGAAGTCATGCATTTGTTCATCTTTGTGAGTGTGAGAGTTGTATGTGATTCCGGAGCTATAAAATGTTGAACCATTGTGTGTGAATATGGAATCATCTTTGTTGTGAGGGCATTTGAGCACCTTTGTTAAACTTGAACTTGCATTTGGAGCAAGTATTGTGAACTTGAGAATCTTTGATAATGGTGAGTCACAACTTGAATCTTTGAGTGCACAATTGATCTTTGCATGAGTAAGTTGTGCCTGGTTGTGTGCATACATGATTGAGTCTTTTGTACCGCTATTTGAGAAATCCTTTTTGAACTACTAAACTTGAGTTTTACTTGAGGACCAGGAAAAGTTTAAGTGGGGGGTGTTGATGAGTCCTAGATTTGGACTCATTCAGGGCTTTATTTATATAGATTTAGTTTCCTCAAATGCTAATTTTGTGCCAATAACTTATGTAAAACCCTTAATTTCCAGGTATATGGATTGAGGAACAAAAGCAAGGATACTAATTTTCAAAAATGAACGAAGCAAGCTGTAAGAATGAAGTAAAGCAAAGACTGTTGATCGCCAAGTCCACTTCGTGAGTCACTGAATGGCTACTTGACCGCCTAAAGTTCCAGTGTGCCAAGCCCTGAAGGAAAGAACCAAGTTCTCGAGAGAAAGAGCTGTCGGAGAATCGCCGAGTTGTTCCGCAATGTAGTGGTGGATCCCCCAAATTTACAGACCTTGGGGATGCTGAAGGTCAAGGTAGAAGGGCGATGGAAATGACCAAAGGGCAGATCGCCAAGTGGTTCGGCGAGCCCAACTTACTTCACCGACTGACTCTTCACAGCACATTTTTGGCGACTATAAATACATTTTTGAATATTTAGTTTAGTATTTGATATCATAATATCTTAGTCTATTATTAAGTTTTGAACTGTGAGACAAGTTTTCTCTAGTTTTCCTTTAACTTTGAAGAATTGAAGTTTTCCACTTTTGATAAATTGGAAGTGGGACTTTGAGATACTTCGAATTGGAACATTGTAAAGACAAAATCAATCTTACCCAGTTGATAGAAACTCAATTTGGTAACGATTTTTATATTTTTATAATGTCTAGCTAAAAGCCCAATTCTTGGGGTGTGATTATGTGATTATGGGTTGATTTAGTTTATGGGTATTGTTAATTGTTTGTTTAAATTCTATTTAGGAGTGAGTTCCATCATTAATTGTGGTTTAATTTTAGAATTGAAGTTGCAAATGCAGTTCTACCCTTGTGTTTTTTGCTTTCTCGAGAGAGAGGTTTTAAAACTAAGATTATTTATTGATGGTCTATGGGTATTGGGTTGTCATTGGTTCAGCTCGAGAGAGTGAATGGACTAAGGTGTGGGATGTTCTTATTTTGCATGCTTGTTGATGTTCGAGAGAAATCGACTTGATTCGGGGTAAATTATTTGAGAGAACGTTTACCTCCTCTATAGTCTAGATTACTCACTAATATTTAGCTATTTTCTAATAGTTGCAATTAACCATTTGTCTATATTAGCCTATAATCGAATCACATCCCAAGAACCCGTCTCATTATTGTTAATTCGCATTGTTTTCCATTGTTTGTAGTTGATAGTTTCAAATCAAAACCCCCCATTTGACATTCGTGTCACCACCTAATTTGAATAATCTCTTTACTTGATAATCTCTATTCCTATTACTGATTTGACCATGTTCACACTTTCCTATTGAATCTCAAACACGTACTGCTCCCTATGGGATTCGAACCCAACTCATTTAGTTGGGTTATATACTGATTAATTATTGTTGACACTTAGAATTGGATGAAGTGTCTGTCACGACCCGGGAGCACCCCCTAGTCGTAACCGGCGTACTCGACCTCGAAGAGGTCTAATACAAGCCTCTTAGCATTCATTCATCGCATAGACACTAAAACCGTAAGGAATTTAAAACTTTCTTTACCAAGAAAACATT
>JAJOOE010014578.1:0-30247 GCA_036250405.1 Solanum raphanifolium
CATATTATAGAATATTCAGGCATAAGTCTAAGTAAAAAGAAAGCAGACATAATGAAAAAACAAATAGAATTCTTAGGAATACAAATAGATAAAAATGGAATAAAAATGCAAACACACATAGTACAAAAAATAATTAACTCAAATGAACAACTAGATACAAAAAAGAAATTGCAATCATTTCTAGGACTAGTAAACCAAGTAAGAGAATACATACCAAAATTAGCAGAGAATTTAAAACCATTACAACAAAAATTAAAGAAAGACATAGAATACCAGTTTGATAAAAAAGACCAAACACAAATACAAAAAGTAAAACTATTATGTAAGAACCTACCTAAACTATATTTTCTGGATGAAAACAAACAAATTACTTATATAGTAGAATCAGACGCCAGTGAAAAAAGTTATGGAGGAGTCTTTAAATATAGGTATGATAAAGAAAAAATAGAACATCATTGTAGATATTATTCAGGAACATTTACTAATACAGAAATAAGATGGGAAATAAATAGGAAAGAATTATATTTAGTATATAAATGTTTACTATCATTTGAACCATATATTGTATATAACAAATTTATTATAAGGACCGATAATACACAAGTAAAATGGTGGCTAACAAGAAAAATACAAGATTCGGTAACTACGAAAGAAATGAGAAGATTGGTATTAAATATATTAAATTTTACATTTACTATTGAAGTGATAAAAACTGACAAGAATGTTATTGCAGATTACTTATCAAGACAAAGCTACTCAGACTGAGAAAGAAAATACAATTGAAGATATACTCAAAGCCATTACTACACTTTGTACCAAAGTGGATAGTATGGACAATGAGATACAAAAACTAAAGTCTAAAGCTATAAGTCAGTCGCATGACTATAAACATGCAGAGATATGTCGATCGGAAGACACTAAACATCCAGAGCTAGAAGGAGACGTTGGGATACTCCAAAAAACCCATAATGATTGTTTCAATGCAGCTGCAGGTACAAGCAAAACAGTTAGGAAACAATATACAAGCACTAATCTAAACAAAATGTTTGAAAAACCATTTACACCAAAAATACCAAAAGACCCATTGATTATATCACCACAAACCTCAACGTATGCAGAGAGCCTAAACAAAGGCAAAAAAATTTATAACCATATCACACAAACCTATATTAGGAATATACACAAAATCCAAACATATTTGAATCTTAATCCCATATCTAACACCACTAAAGAACCAACCCAAGATTATTTAACCCAAAAATTACAAGGGTATAATAAGTTGATAGCTCAACCAAAAACTAAAGCAAATTTAGTCAAAACCTATTACAACTATGGATTATTAAGTACAGTTTATAAATACGATGGAGAAGAACTAAGCGGTATACCAGAGATACATAGAGCATTCATAACCTATAAAAGAGTAACAAAAGGCAATCTATTTTATGTAAAGTTTTATGCGGCCCCAACAGAAATACTATATGATGAAGTAAAACCAATAATACAAAGGTAGGTTCTTAAATAATACTTTTACTTTTTGTATTTGTGTTTGGTCTTTTTTATCAAACTGGTATTCTATATCTTTCTTTAATTTTTGTTGTAATGGTTTTAAATTCTCTGTTAATTTTGGTATGTATTTTCTTACCTGGTTTCCTAGTCCTAGAAATGATTGTAATTTCTTTTTTGTATCTAGTTGTTCATTTGAGTTAATTATTTTTTGTACTATGTGTGTTTGCATTTATATTCCATTTTTATCTATTTGTATTCCTAAAAATTCTATTTGCTTTTTCATTATGTCTGCTTTCTTTTTACTTAGACTTATGCCTGAATATTCTATAATATGTATAAATTTTTCTAATAATCTTATATGTTCATCTTGTGTTTTGGAATATAGTAATATATCATCAATAAATACTACACAAATTTTTCGAGGGTGCGGAATTCATCAGTGCGGAATTGCTTTATTAAATTTTATTTGACCTTTTGGTTTTTTTTATGGTAAAATGTAATAATACTTATTGTAATATTCTTTTGATAGATTTTTTAATCTGAATATTTCTTTAATATTATTTGTGATATATTCTAGATATAACATATCTTGGGTTCTTTCGTACATATATAAATTTTCCTCTATTAATTGTTATAATAGTTTTATATTTTTCATAGATTCTGTCCAATATTGTAAATATTCGTAGTTCATTTTAATCTGAATTTATTTCTAAATCATACCATTCTATTTTTTCGAAGTCTAAATCATGTAGGTTTATTTCATACCATTGTTGATTAATATATTTTCTGATTTGTCATCATTAAATATTTTTTCCCATATTATTCTTCTTAATTCAATTATTTCTATATCTTTAAGTATATATAAGATTAAGGTTTCATAGTTTTTTATCATTTCATCATGCATGTATGTAGTCATGTTCGTTGTTATACAAGTTTTTTATTTTCAATTATTCCTTCCTACCATATTCATAATTGATTAAATTCATATTAGATTATTATGAACTAGATTATCTGTTTATCATGTTCTCCTGTCACTACTAGTATCGTACTTTAGCGGATACTTCCTTCTTATCAGCGCCTCAACTTTGTTTACTAGAAGACTAATGTAATCATTTCTCCAAAGTCTTACAATGGTTCTATTTATAGGACTATAATATGAATAACAAATAATTTCATGAATATGACTATTAATTATTTTAGAGGTTATGATAATAAAAATTATGGGAGCAATGAAAATAATGACCATTAAGTTTTTCATTAAAGAATATGAAAGAATGATTAATTCATATATTTATTATTCTTGATAAAGAATTTTTAGAAATATTGTAAAAAAGATATATATAAGAAAATTAATAGAATTTTTAGCCAAAGATTATAGTAGAGATGAAAAACTCAAGAGACTAGAGATATTATTGGGTAAATTTTAGTGTTATTTAAAACATTTAGTGAAGGATATGTAATTGAAAATTCATAGGGAAAAAAAAATATTTAGACCTTTTTAAAGAAGTAAAAGTCAAAAAAGAAAAAGAAAAAAGAGAAAGAGATAATTATGTCCTACAAAGTCATAAGTTACTATCTTGAACCAAACAAAATTTTTAACTTAAAAGAATCAAAACATTATATAAAGTACAAAATAAAGAGATGAGAGAATTAAAATAAATAAATAATACAATATCATTCTTACGATTTAATCATTAAAATATTTAAACAAAATATTAAATCAATGTACAATCTTCCGAGCTCTTGTCGATATCCACTTCCACCCTAAATCACCATTAAATAGCCTAAAAATATTACAACTTAAAATGTTCATGTACTCATTTCAACAAAGTTTTATAATATTTCTATTTATAGGACTACAATATATAATACCAAATAATATCAAGAATATGACTATTAATTATTTTAGATGTTATAATCATAAAAGGTCACGAGAGTAATGAAAATAAAGACCATTAAATTTTACATTAAAGGAAATTTTTTTTAAAAATGACTTTTTAGACATTTCACACTGAGCTTTTGATATAAAATTTGCATTACTTGAATTTCTTGTCAAGCTCTTAAAATAAAATTCAAGTAATAAAAAGTACAACTTACATGTAAATAAAATTCTATCCATTTATCAAATGTCATGAAAAAGATGAACTTTTTCCATTCAACAAAAAAAGCATTCGCAATAAAAAAATCAAATCTCATATAAGTGAAAATTTTGAAAGAAATATGTAAGATATAAAATACCATTTTATAATGTTGTAAAAAAAGGATTGAGATTCTTGACCAAAAAAATATGATGACACCAAAATGTATTTATCTTAAAACATTCAAAGAGCCCTCTAACGGTTAACCTTGTTAATGACAGATGTGTCTTTGGGGTCGATGTATATGTCATCAAAAACCATGGAGTAGGTGAATGTTTTCCCCCCCTGTTGAATAAGATCAAGTCTTATAAGCACGAATGGAAGATTTTTGAATTCACAAAACTGAAGAACAGAGTGCACTCTCAAGAGTTTACTATTGGGGGTTACAAATGGTATATTATTCATAACCTTTTTATTCGTTATATACATTTATTCTTTCTTTAGCAAATGATTCTCTTGAGTTGTGTATGTAAAACTTGTCATGTTTGTATGCAGGAAACTTCGTCTATATCCTACATGTGACGCTAATGAAAATGGCCAGAACATTTCCATCTTTCTTGAATTAGTTCATGCTAATGGATTTGATTCCCAAAAAAGGGTTCAAACAACATTTAGCATATCTATCAAAGACCAGTTTGGTGATGTTCACCGCAAGTTAACTAGTACGTTCTCTTATTCCTTTATTTTTTGAACAAATTCTGGTTCCTAAGTTTGCATTTACTATAATTCTCTTTTTTTCAGCATAAATTGTAGAAGCAGTTTTATGATCCTTTATTACACACATCTATACTGTTAGTTTCTATTTCGAATTTCCTATGAGTAATTTGATGCATTTTTCTCATACAGCTTCTGCAGGATATTGGTTTGCAGCTCCTAATTTTTGTTGGAGATGGGCGGAATTTTTACCACTAAGTGAATTGAAGGATCCAAAGAAATGCTTCATTGTCGGAGATTGCTGCATTGTAGAAGCAGATATTTCAGTGCTTCAAATTGTCATTGGTTTATCATAATCCTTGATCTATGATGATACAACAATAATAAATAATTTAAATTCTCCCAAAATAATTACTTGTGAAACATCTTTTTGGTGGATGCTTTCTGGGGAGAGTTGGCAAAATAGCCACTCTCCAAACTTAATTGAACATTTAGACAAAAGTCTTAAAAAATTAGTACTTTAGACACCATATATGAATCACTCAATATTCTTTCAAAATATACAACACCCTACTCTCAAGTTTTTGATACTACACTTTGGTCCCCACTCATCCAACACAAATGTGAAATTGTTTTTTATTTTTCTATTTATTGAAACATTTGACTGGAGAAAAGCTCTCCAAGAAGAAACCAAAATGCTCCCGTTTTTGCAGCTGATTTAGCTGATTCTGACGACTTTTTCGATGATATTATAGCTTTCACAGGTGAAATCATCATCATTCTAGTCATTGCTTCCATTTTACTCCATTTTCTTTCAAATAGCTTCAAAGAAAAAAATTCCCGTGATTCTTGAAGATTGCAAAAATCTTCCACAATCACTTCATGACTCGTTTTTAGATAAACTTTAGTTGTTTAGAAGGACTATATATACATGTTCTCCATTTCGAGCTTTATTTGAACCCATTCTTGTTCATTCATGTTTTGTACGGATTCCATACCAGTCATCGACCGCTAGTTACTGATATCGTAATCTAGTATCTATCAGTGTAGTCTATATATGGTAGTAGCTGAATTTATTGTTGCTAGTGGTGACTATATAAGAGTATGAGAGGAGACTCCCAAAAGCTGGTATTGGAAATCTTTTAGTAAGACTATAGTTCCCATTGCGTTGCATCGCAATGGTTCATATGACGATATGATTGCAAGCGTAATTCAGGCAGGTGAGCTAGCCTGCGAGCCAGGCAACTTGATGATAAGCTATCAAATGACTGAGAGGGAAAAAATACATCCCACATTCATAAAGAATGATAGGCATGTGAGCTTGTACATGATGGATATTGATGCTGATGGCTCTACGCCTATATTGAGGATAAATTTCATTGTGAGGTCTCCAATTGAACCAACAGATTCTTTTAATGGCAACGACTCGGTTGGAAATGAGAAATTGGGTGATCAACCAAATGAGAGCTTTTGTGATCAATCAAATGACAACTTGGGTGATGATTTACTGAATGGGCATGATCAGTCACTGGATGTTGAAGATCAGCCAATAGATGCGGAAGATTTCGAACATTTTGAAGAATATCAGGGAGAGCCGAAATTGAGATCACAACCCAACCATTCTTTCTCTGATGGAACTAATTTTTACCTGTATCAAACATTCATTACCAAGAGTGAGCTACAATTGTTATTAGCCGAAGCAGAGGCGAGAAAAACTTTTGATTTTGCTTTAGTAAAGAGTTGTAGTAAATACTTAAAGGTGAAATGTGTATCTCGATTTCTGTGTGGATGCTGCGGGTAAAGAAATATGAGTGTTCGGATTGATTTCATATCTATAATATATTGAACATGCCATCAACAACCATAGAAAACTCTCGACCAAAGTCATTGCGTCGCTTTGTGTGAATCTTTATCGCGATGGCAAGGGTCCAAATGTTAAAGAGATTCAGAAGACTATTTTAAATATTTTTCATTGTAGTCCAAGCTATTTGAAATGTTGGAAGGGAGGTGTGACTGCCAAGGAAATGGTTCAAGGGACAGCGGAGCATGGATATTTATGCTTACCGGCCTTTTCATATATGTTCGACACTCTTAATGTTGATTCTAGCTATTGTATCATGGAAAGCGGGGATACTTATAGATTTATGTATTACTTCTTAGCTTTTGGTGCTTGCATTAGGGGATTTTCCCACATGAGAAAGGTAATTGCGATCGACGACACTCATTTACATGGTAAATAGGAGGGAGTATTGCTGAGTGCTATTGCACAAGATACGGAGAATCATGTTTATCCAATTGCCTTTTGTGTCATGGACAAGGAGAACGATGCATCTTGGACGTTCTTCTTTGAAAAGTTGAAGGATATTATGGTCGATGAATCAGATTTATGTTTTATTTCCAATAGACATAAGAGCATTGCAAAAGGTTTACAATCATGCTCATCACCGATATTGCATGAGGTACCTTGGTGAAAATCTTTGGGTAAATCACCAATGTGGAGATTCCCTCTATCTATACTACAACGCGGTAAAGGAATATTTTTTGGAGGAGTTCAACAATCATTTTTTTGAATTCAAGGACAAATCCCCCAAGGCAGCCTTTGTCCTTGAGCATGAAATTGGTTTTGAAAAGTGGAGCAGAGCTGTCACGACCTAGACCATCGTGATTGGCACCCACACTAACGCTCCGGTGGGAGAACCATTACTACAATCCAAATCTAACAACTAATCCAAAACTAAAGCATTTAAGTTACAGAAGCAAGTTAAATACTAAGGAAAGAAATAGAGAGTTCCCATAAACTCCAAACAAAAGTCTAACAACTAAAACAAATGTAGAAGTAACACCTAGAACCTAAAAGTCAATGTACCAAAACATCTAAAGATCAACCATAAGTCTCAACAAGAAGGGATACAACCCCAAACTAATGAACTAACTAGAAAAGTCTAAGTTCGAAATATGGACATAGGTGAAAAGAAAACTCATCGAACCCTGGAAGAACTGGCTTACCCTTGAATTCGAATGACGATCACTAATCTTCTAAATGAGGTATGCCAATAGCCGCTTGAAGATACCCAATACTCAACAAAGAAAGAGCAAGTGTAGTATCAGTACACAACCACAGTGTACTGGTAGGACCACGTGGCTATCCCACTATGTGCAACATATATAAGCCATTACCACAATATAATCACATGCAAATATCAAACATATACAATATTGTCAACATTTATGAAAAAGGTATAGTTTCACATTTCTCAAGACACGCAATTATATCAAATCATTGGTCCTCTGATGGAACCCAAACCCAAACTGTTAGCATACCATAACGTGGTACCCGACGAAAGATTATGCCGAAACGTGGCAACCGATCCCATTATTATGCCGGAACGTGGCAACCAATCCAAGTTAGTGTGTCGGAACGCAACACCCAATCTATTCAACTATCCACAATCACAATCACAATCACAAAGTACATTCTCATAATTATACAATCAAGTCATGATTCATGGCATTCATCATTCATATTTACTCATTTACAATTAATGTGATCAATAATGCAACATTCGCATACAAACATCTATCATAATAAAACAAGAACAAACATACATCACACAATCATAGAATCACAACTATCACCTACCTCGAAACAAGCTTGTGTAACAGCTCGCAATTTGAAATAGCTAGGAAGAAGCTAAGAACTGGAAATAGTTATTTTAGGAAATAATAAAAATCTGGAAATTTGTCTAAAGTTAGGAAAAGTTGAGTTTTGGCAAACTTCAAACAGTCATAAATTCTAGCTCAGGATGAGTTAGAGGTACTTCCAGATATGGTAGGAAATATCTTGGAATGATCTTTCCAACGCCTTTGAGTTTACGCGATTCCGAGTTCGTATGAGTAAGTTGTGCCCTTTGGAAGTTGGCTGGGCTGTTGGAATTAGGAAACTCCAAATCCGGATTTTTGAAGGGTAGTTTGGTCTTTTCCTTACCCAACTTAATTAATATATTTTTAGGAGTTTAATTGGGGTAAATTCAGATTTCAGTCAGTTTTAGAAGGGTAAATTTCACGCTAGGGCTTGGAGAAAGGAGAAAAGAGGAGAAAGGAGAAGAACGTTCAAGATTCGTCGAGATTAGCTTGTGGATTGTGTCAAGGGTGATCCCTACAAGGTATGTGAGATCACATAGCGTTGGGTTAGTTCACCCATGTGCCAATCATGATTCAATTTCAGCGAAGTTATTAGATTTGAAAGTAAATCCTTGAGTTCTTGATAAATGCTCATTCAAATTCTAGTGGGTTGTGTTGATTGGAGTTTCTTGAGATTGATTCACGTTTTTAGGTTTGATTTTGAGTAGAATCTGATTTACTTTGAACATATAATCCATTCTAAGTGTTTGGGGAAAGAACCCATGGTGTTTAGGGAGTTTAGAGCTGGAAACGAAGAAGAAAATTTCGTCAATCGAAATTTGGAGGTGCCTCCACGTCGCGGAGCTGGTCCCTAGTTTTGGGAAAAAATCATTTCACGTCGAGGAGCGGTCATGGACCTTTCCGCCTCAAAAGTCGTTTTCGAAACCAAAAATTAAATATGTCTCAGCGTAACGGACCCGCGGACCCACCCTCAAATATTGATTTTTGGTCTTTTCTTATGTTTAGCCATCTAAAATCATTCTTAAACATTATGAAATCTTTCCAATTACAAATCAAAATCCTTGAATCCATAATTCAATTCAAGGACGAGTTAATAGTCAAGTCAAGAGCAGTTAAGACCAAAGTCAAGAGAAGTTCTTAGAGTTTTCCAAATGTTTTAACTTTGTTTTAATACTTAAAGTTCAAGTTGAGTAAAGAGTAAAGAGTAAAGAGTAAAGTTTGAAGTCCTTTTCCTCAAAAGTATATGGGGACTATGTATTCCCAAAGGGTTTAAAATGTTTTCACATTTAAACAAGAAAGGAAACCTCGTTTCCAAAGGGCCTTCGGGCTAGTTTTTAGAAAAGAGTAATCGCTTTCTAAATGAAGCAAGAGGGGAAACTTTGATTTCCAAGATAGCCTTTGAGCTAAGTTTTTGAGCACTAATCTCAAATCACAGAAGAAGTATGTTTTTAAACATAAAGAACTAGTATCATATTTTGGGAGTAGTATTGAACACCGATATGGGGGAGCGTTCAGAGAACCCACAGCCCCTATAAACCATGTAGCCATCATGGGTAGAAAAGGGTCATACTTTTTAGCTAAACCCTTAGTGCTTTTTAGCATAGACTAGTGGATCCACTTAGTAGTTCAGGTCCTATACCCTTGGCAAGGTATAGGATGCCTTGGCAGGATGAGGTAAAACGTTGTATCATCACTATAGCTCTTAAGTGATGGTTGTCGGTTAGAGAAACCCCACAGAAGTTAATTGTATTCTTATATACACAGTTATTTGTATTTTTACATACATTTCAGAGTTTTAGTGTATCTTTGCATACACATAGAGTTGACATCATGTTTTAAATAACTTTTCTTTCTATTGCACTTGTTTTTTTCAAGCTTAAGTTGTGTTTAGCTTAATTTTTTTTTTTATCATTTTTCACACGTCGCAACAACATATAATGGACCATCTGTCCATTGAAATTGTAATATTCTGGAATATGCCTGAAATGTCCAAAACAAGTTCCTTTAAAGTATTATAATTTTTTTCTTGAACTAAAGGTTTTCTAAAATCACAATAAAGAGTCATTCGTGCTCTCACAGAAATTTTTGCTGGAAACAATCCTAAGTCATCCATCCATGTCGTTAGATTATAGGACTTACCAGAGATTTCTTTTGTACAAAATAGAAAGGACAGGGGATCATCATCCTCATTGAATCCAGTATCTCGACTATCTCTACTATTCTCCTCATCTCCACTGTCAACTTTTTTTATTCACTAGATTCAACAGCATCAGTAGCCTGGGCACTACTGTCCTCATAGTTGTCAATCTCAGCCATTGTATTAGAATCCGAGTTAGAATTAGGTTCTTCAACTACAATTTTTTTATTTTTTGAAGATCTGGAAACTTCTTCGGCCTTTCTTTTCATAATTTTAGAAGCCTTAGGAACAGATCGTTTAACGATGCCGCCTCTAGTTTTAGCCATATTGTATTATATACAAAAACATAATTTTCATATCAAAATATCGGCCACTAGTCTACTAATACAAACACAGTAATGCTAAAAATATATGCAAAATAAGTATCAGTTCCAACAAAACTCAACAATGTCATTGACATAAACACCATTAAAGTCGACCAAAATACAGTAAAAACTTTCAAATCGATAGGCCACATAAACATAAAAAATCAAAAATTTTGAGAAACATAAAAAATAAAAAAATTCTATGCAATATCCAATGCAAAACGTCAGTAAAGATTCCGAATAAAAAGCATGAACTAAAATGGGGAAATTTTCAGAACTTTAAGCAAACATCTAAACTTCGCTACACTATCGCAATAAAAAAAATCAAATAGGAAAAAAGTTATTGAAAACATGATTAAACTTACTTTAGATGAAGAAGATTGAAAAAGATCCAACTGAACTTCGGAAGAAGATTGAAAAAGATTCAATTGAACTTGAGAAGAACATTGATAAAAAATAGACAAAATCCACTTCGTTTTCCAGGAACGATTGTAGGATCTCTTTTTTCTTTATGTTTTCAATAATGGAAGATGGAAGACTTGTGTTGGAGAATGATCAGTTTTATGATGGTTGATGATTTCGGTAAAAAAGGTTTATGGAAGACGAAGAGTTCTCTGATAACGTATTCTGAGATTTCCTTGGAAAATGTTAACCTTATTTATTAAATAATTTTTATATTCCTTGGGATTGTAATATATTTTTTGGAGGGATGAATTTATTTAATGTTGAAGTGTTGGGATGAAAATAATATTTTATATACTTGTTTTTGTATCCCCAAGTTCTTAAAGTGATGAAAAGGCACATGACCCTACAACCAAACCCCACTTTTTTACTTTTTCTAACCCTAACCCTAAAAATTAAATTTAAAAAAAATTAAGTGGCTATTGTGCAAATTAAGTTTTGGGGGTGTCCCCCATGACAATTAATCTCCGCTTTCTGGCTTGCATTTTGTTATATAAATGATAGTGGACAGATATTCAAGGTTAATGGGCAAAGAATCGAGAAATACAGGAGTATATCTGAAGAGGTTCTCTTAATCAAGATAATATATCTTGAACAACCTTCGGTATAGAGAACTATCATTATGTCATGACAATATATCAAGGGCTTTGAGGAGACAACCCAAGTGTCTTTAAGTTTATTTCTTTTCTCCGATCTTGTGGGTGTTTGTTTGTTCGCAAAAGAGTGAGGTTGTGCTTAAGGAAACGTGCTATGGCTGATAGAGTGTCCACGTGCAATGAAAAAAGGGCATCCATCGATTCTCTATTGTGTGTCACCCAACATCCGCCCTCACCAAATAGTATTCAAGAAGGAAAATCAAGGGGCCGACATTTACACGACAACTCATTTAGATTCATCAAGACACGACATTAATTTATGGAGAATTTGGCATTAGATCGGTGTAAGTCCTATCCTTGGCTGTACAACGCAAATTAAATTTCTGGTTATAAATCGATCACAAAAGGTTTTTCACAATATTTCCCATCAACCAATGTTAAATTTGTGAACCGTCGATCTCTCATTGTGCAACACCTTTCTACCGCCGGTCATCAATAATCGCATGTAGCATGCTCATCTATTTTTTCCATTTTGGGCGATCAACTTGTTCCCGCCAATCCTTATTTATGTACTGTCGACGTCACACTCTCCCAGGTATAGGCTTAGTGTATGATAAAAGCGTATGTAAGGGGGAGGAAAATAATGCATGGATATAATGTTGTGTTGAAGTTATAATCTAAAATAAGTGGTTTGGAACATAGATTGAGCTCTTTAACATCAGTTTTGCTTTCGAAAGAAAGAATGGAGTTGGGTAAGACTCAATAGTAATGACTTGGTGGAATTAGTCTATGAATTTGAGCTAGAGATAGAATAATTCAATCAATTCCTCATCTAATGATATGACCTAGGAATAGTCTAACTAGTAGCAACGTTTGGTGTCTTATTGGTAAGGGTCATGGAATTCTAGAGAATCCAAGATATATATGTTTGATAGTTCAGGAGGGTATCGAAATTAGCCTAGACCAAAAGTTATACATGTATGAATTTATTTGGTTGTGATTAATAGTTATCTATTGTGTCAAAGTTCCATCGTAATTCACACGCCCCTAGTCGTTTCTAAACTTCGTAGATCGTCATTGTGTTGACCCTTGCTTTTGATAATTGATATTGATAATTTCTAGTATATATATCGTGTGTTGCGAGTACAATTTTCTATTTTGTTTTAGGACTAGAGAGTTATCCCAACCATCAGTGCTTATGGTTCTACCCCGACCTTTAAAGTTGGATATTATTTTGTATACAACCATCTATGCCATGAAAATGGGACATAGTTGAGAGATTATCACTTTTCAGAATAATTATCCTTCATATTGGAACTTCACGAGTCAGTTTAGTTATTTAGTCGTATTAAGTTTGAGTAGGTCCTATCCCTGTCTATTTAGGATTAAGTTTCAGCAGTTATTGTCTAGTTAGGAGTTTTATTACTTCAGTTTGTTTAGGAGTCTTTCCACTGTAATTCTATTTAAGCAACTTTCTGTCTTCATTAATAAATCATCGTCTTTCAACTTATACTCAGTCTTTACATGGTATCAGGGCTCTTCACGCTCTAACGAGAACGATCCAAATTTTTTTCCTTCCTTCTCCTCACACAGATCAGTAACAATGACCAATCCCAATGGGAACAACACTGGCGACAATCTAATAGTTGTCAATGTTGATAACACAATGGGCAGTAACATAATCATTCAGTTCAATCCTGCATCCCAACTACCTATTAAACTAAGCGATGGTGAAAAATTCGCCACCTCGAAAGCACAATTCTCCATGCTTATGTATGGCTACAACCTTTTTGGCCATCTTGATGGGACCACTCGAGCCCCCAATCTCACGATTTCCCTCGGTACAAACATATCTCATAATCCTGCCTTCTCACCTTGGTTCCGCCAAGACAAACTCTTCCAGAATGCCTTTATGGCTTCTGTCGAACCCACCATTGCTTATACTGTTATTACTGCTGACTCGTCTAAATCAGTTAGGGATGCTTTGCATACCATTTACGCGAACAAGTCTCAAACTTGGGTCTGCAGTTTGCGTGATCATCTTTCCCGTGTCACTAAGGACTCTCGGTCCATCACTGAATATCTTCACAATATTCGATCCATTTCGGATGAGTTAGCCATGGCTGGTGATCCTGTGTCCCATCCTGAACTCATAGTCAAAATACTCAGGGGTCTGGGGCCTGAGTTTCGAGAGATATCTACTGCCATTCGTGCACGTGATACGACTATATCCTATGAGGAATTGTTTGAAAAACTACTAGACTATGAACTCTTTATTCTCCACGAGGATGCTAAGAAGTTGTCTAGTCCTATCACTGCAGCAGTCGCCACTCCCACCAAAAACAACACCAATAATCGCAACAATCGCATGCAGACAACCAATTCTCAACAATGGTGTCAGAACTCACGACCAAATACTCCACCACAATGGCAATCTAACTCAAATACAAACGACGTTACTCGTTGTCAACTATGTAACAAGATAGGCCACACCGCCAATGTTTGCCGCTCGAAGTCTCACAATAAATTTGAAGCCAAAGCCAACTATGCAGCTGGGTTTACTGCTGCCACCAACCCATGGATAGTTGACTCGGGAGCCACCAATCACGTCACAACAGAGCCATATAACCTACAACCCTACCATGGTAACGAGGATGTCTCCATGGGTGATGGTAATAAAATTCCTATTTCTCACACTAGTTCTACTCAATTATATGCATCAATTAATATTTTTAAACTAACCCACACACTCCGTGCTCCTTCCATTAAACGTAAGCTTCTCACTGTCTCTAAATTTTGTCAAGACAATATAAAGTCGATTGAATTTTTTCCTTTTGACTTTGTTGTGAAAGATTTGAAAATGCGGAAACCGCTGGTGCACGGCCGGACCAAAAATGGACTGTATGAGTGGCCTGTCCCACCTCCCCAAGCTCACATGACCACAACATGCATTCCTCTCACTACTTGGCATCAACGTCTTGGTCATCCTCACACTCTAGAGTTCGTAGGTTTATTTTAAATAAGTTCTCGTTACCATTTCATGAACGAGACAAACCTTTTCATTGCAATTATTGTTTATCTAATAAAGCCCAGCGACATCCTTTTTCCCAACTATCATTGCGTTGCTCTAAACCTCTTCAAATCATTTTTAGTGATTTATGAGGGCCATCACCGATTTTATCTGTTGACAAGAAGCTATATTATTGTATTTTTGTTGACCAATATATGAAATATACTTGGCTCTATACATTAACAAAAAAAAGTAAATTTAAAGAGATCTTTCAAAAATTCCATCCTATGATTGAAAAACATTTTGACATCAAAATTTTGTCCCTATACACTGATGGCAGAGGAGAGTATAAAAGTCTTGACTCCTATCTTTCACTTCACGGCATTGAACACCTTTCCACCCTACCTTATACACCTCAATGTGTTGCACTTGTAGAATGACGACATCACCATATCATTGAAACTGCAAGAACACTCTTACATGAGGTGTCCCTTCAACCCCAAATTTGGTCTTTCGCGTGTCACCACACTATTTACCTCATCAACCGTCTGCCCACCTCCCACCTAGATAATAAATCCCCATTACAACAATTACTTGGAAAATCATCTGATTATAGTTGTCTACATACCTTTGGTTGTTTATGCTATCCATGGCTTAAAAGATACTCCAAAAATAAACTTGAACCAAAATCCACCCCATGTGTCTGTCTCGGATTCTCCTTGTCTCATCACTGTCATCAATGTTTTGACCCAATCTCTGCAAAGGTGTATTTATCCCAAGACATGCGATTTGTTGAGAATAATTTACCATTTAAAACTATGTTCTCCAACCTTGCCAGTAAATCGACTCCGCTAGAATGGGAAACAACCACAATTTCCAATTCTTCCGACCCCACATCTAAACTTCCCTTAAGTACAGATTTGTCCCCTCCATTAGAAATAGAAGAACGCAAAAATGATTCCCCATCAACGTCTGCTTCTTCTTCAGCCAAGTCCTAGGACAACTCAAACTCACAGTCCTTCTTCGACAATGCATCAGTGGCAGAAGCAGCTTCACCTTTCGCAACTTCTCCTTCTCTAGATAAGTTTTTATCTCCCTCACGTTGTATATTTCCCACTTCCTAGAACTCCCCGTCTCAACCTACTGCCCAATGTATACCACCACCATGTTACCCTACACATTCACTGACGCCTATCTCTAAGAACACGCACACCAGCTTGCCTCCTTTACTTGTCTATCAACGCAGAAATACCAACCTCTCAACACCCATGGCTCCTCAACCATCCTATCCAATCCCCAAGTTGGAGCTTACTCCTTCACTACCTTACTGTCCATTTCCTTCTACCCGTGCTGCCACTCGATCCCAAAACAACATCACCAAACCCAAGAGAATTTTTTATCACTTAGCAAATTTGAACCCCACCATCACACCCACAACTTTCAAACAAGCACAAAAATATCCCGAGTGGCGTAACGCAATGAAACATGAGCTTGATGCTTTAATAAAGAACCAGACTTGGGAACTTGTTCCTCCTGACCAAACAAAAAATATTGTATCTTGCAAATGGCTTTTCAGGATCAAAAGGAATGCAAATGGGACCATCGATAGATACAAAGCACGTCTGGTTGCGAAAGCTTCACCCAAAAGGTGGGCATTGATTTTCATGCCACCTTCAGGTCAAGTCAACCACAATTCGCATCATCCTTTCTATTGCACTTCATCATAATTGGTACCTACGTCAGCTTGACGTCAATAATGCTTTCTTCCAAGGTAACCTAAATGAGGAAGTGTACATAGCACAACCTTGTGGGTTTACTTGTGATGACAAGCCAACACATATATATCGTCTGCGCAAGGAGATCTATGGATTGAAACAGGCTACTCGGGTGTGGTACAATGCCCTCACAGGTTATCTCTCAACCATAGGATTTGTTAAGACAATGTCAAATGCCTCACTTCTTGTCAGACATGGTCTAGCTTACACTTTATTTTTCCTTGTCTATGTCGATGATATTATTGTCACTAGGAGCAACACCTTCAGTGTCAATCAGGTTATCACTTCCCTTGCTTCTCAATTCTCTATTAAAGATTTAGGTAATCTTCACTACTTTCTTGATGTTGAAGTGCTACGTAGCTCTGGTTATTTAATTCTCACCCAAGCGAACTATGTGAACAAGATTTTAAATGATGAGCTAATGACTGACTGCAAGAGTATCAACACGCGAATGAGTGCCTCTAGTTACTCATCTTATCTGATGGTACTCACCTGACTGATGCCACACGTTATCGTCGAGTCTTGGGCGGATTTCAATACCTATGTTTCACCAGACAAGACATAGCCTATGCAGTCAACAGGTTGTCTCAATTCATGCAAGCACCATCAGACCTTCACCGAAAAGTTGTGACGCACATCCTTCGATACCTGTGTGGTATCATTCATCTCGGCCTATGTGTTACTCTCATTGATGACTCCAATCTACATGTGTACTCTGATTCAGATTGGGGTAGAGACATCACAGACATAGTTTCTACATCCAGTTATATCATGTTCCTTGTCACAATCCAATTAGCTGGTCTTTAAAGAAGCAAAACATTGTCTCACGCTCTTCCACCGAGTATAAGTATAGGGTAGTGGCTAATGCTCTTTCTGAAACCTTGTGGGTCACCAACCTCCTAAATGAGTTGTGATTCCCAGTCCATCAATTGCCCGCAGTATATTGTGACAATCTTGGAGCCACATTCCTAAGCAAGAATCATGTCCTCCATAGTCGTGTGAAACATGATGTCGTGAACTTTCAATTTGTTCGCCATCATGTCCACGCCAAACGGGTTCATGTTGTTCATGTTCATGGTGCTGATCAAATAGCCGACACTCTCACGAAGGCACAACTTAAACATGCATTTGAGAATAATCTTTCCAAGTTAGGTTTAGTGACCCATTGCCTAACTTGAGGGGGAGTATTGGAACATCGCGACTGAGTTTAGTTATTTAGTCGTATTAAGTTTGAGCAGTTCCTATCCCTGTTTATTTAGGATTGAGTTTCAGCATTTATTGTCTAGTTATGAGTTTTATTACTTTAGTTCATTTAGGAGTCTTTCCACTATAATTCTATTTAAGCAACTTTCTGTATTCATTAATAAATCATCGTCTTTCGACTTATACTCAGTCTTTACACTTCTGATTGTTCCAACATTTATTTCCCTAATCATTGGTTTAAAAACCTCCTAGTTATTCAAATACATAGCCTCTTCTTCAGTTTTATATTCCATCTGATCATTTCATGTGGTGGCTCCACGTGCTCCCACTGCATTCACTTTCTCCATTCCGGCAGTCAAAAGATGCTTAGGCATCAAGTCCATTTGTGTCAAGATATGGTTCATATCTTGAACTCTTTTTTCTTTTCGTTTATGCTGTTAAACATATGAACAAACTGCATAATTTTTCTCAAAGACTACAGATTTTTGAGTATGCCAAGCCCTGATAGTTTTTTATAACCCTATCTAGTGTATTTGTTGCATCAATATATGTCTGCGTCATAAGAAACCCTCCAAGACTATGCCAACTATGGTCTTGGTCATACAATTCTAAGACATGTAGAAAATCTCCATCAAATGATCATCATATAGCTTATGTTATGGGCACTACTTAACCTTCTTATTAAATCTCAGTCATGCCTCACACGATACCTTACTAGGCAATTGCCTTGAATAGTTGATATCATGCCTCAACTGTAACATACTTTAGCATGGGAAGAAGTTCTCCAAAAATGTGTCCTTTAACTATCCCTAGTTGGTTATAGAATTATTTGGTAACACATTCAACCACATTGTTGCTTTTCCAGAATGTGGTAATGGAAACAACCTCTAAAGGATGTTAGTTCTAACCTTGGGTTTCTCGAAAGACTTACAAGTACCCGTAAAGTTCATCTGGTGCAAGTTTAGATCGTGTAAATAAGTCTTGACAACCAGAGCCTACACCCTGAACGTGGCTGACACTCAAGAACCATTGTTGCTCCCCAAGCGAACGCTTGGCCTGACTCATTACTCAGCAAAAGACTTACTCAATCAAAATAGGAACTTTAAATGTAAATATTAACTCATAAAGTCTCAACTATAACTCAACTCAGTATAATTCTAAGAAAATATTCAAATAGACATAAGAAGGCAACTCCAGTCTCAAACAATAACAAGAAATGGGAAAAAACTCATCAACTACCACTGTCAATGAAGCCTCTAATAACTATGATAGATATTAGGACAAGACCCACAACATCTACACAAAATTGGAATAAAATGGAACCGTCCGAAAGAAAGGACGCTCACCAAAGCTAGCTGGAACGCAAGTGAGATCAACGGATTGTATGCTGATGACCCTGAACATATGTATCTGCATCATAAAATGATGCAGGTCGAATGGCGTCAGTACATTGAATGTACGAGTATGTAAGGGGAAAGTTGAAACATAAGCAATTAAACTGATACTATGGGAACTCAGACTCACCTCATCTTAACTCAACTCAATATGAAAACAACAATAAGCGATGCAATATTTAGAACATTATAAAGTAGGAGATATACTCAATGATGTATAAAAATACAATAAAATGACTCTTTACTTTTAATTGGGAGATTTTCTAACCAACAACCATCACTATGAGCAACGTGATGATACAACGTCTCGTCCACGCTGCCAGAACTATCCTATACCTTGTTGGGGGGTATAAGACACCTCTACTAATTGGATCCACTAAACTATGCTTAAAAGAAATAAGGAATTATCTTAAAAAGTATGATCCTTTACCATGTTGGCATACATGATTATGAGGATTTTGAGTTGTCTGAACTTATCCCCATATCGGTTCTCAATACTACTCCCAATAATATATATAACTCATGTTCATAAGTTTAGAAATATAACTCTTCCTCAATTTGAGAAAATTACTCAAATTATCCTCTTAAAAGAGGTAACTACTCTGAAATATCTTTTCAACTCATAAACTCTTTTTAGAAATCAAAGTTTCTCTTTTCTCAGTGTATAAAATGATACATTTGGGAATACTTAGTTCCCTTAAACTTTTACTCAAAACTGCCTATTTAAAAATTTTCCTCAAAACTCAGTTTAAAACACAATAATCGACTTTCAAAGGCTGTCAAGACTTATAACTCCAAATAGGGTTCATTTTAAGGCTGAAATTTTCATTTGAAAGATTGAAATATAGACTTACCATCATTGTTTTCTCCTTTTGTTTGATATTAACAATATTTTAAGTAAGTGTTAACGGTAATTAATTGTAACACATCGACTTTTCAAAATGTCTAAATTAACTTGTATCTTCGTGGATAGACTAGGATGGTGGGTAATAAATTAAGAATGATGTGTTATGTTATATTTTAAGTGTTCAAGGGTTGTATCGCAAGTTTTGAAGTTAGGTAAGTGGCAAAATAAAAGTTGGCAAAAGTTACTGCAAATTCCTTTTTAAGGATTTGTCTGAAATTTGGGTCATATGTCTCGGAGATTTTCTCTCAATCTATAAAGATTTATGATGCCCACGACCCATGAAATTGAAATTCTACGAGTCTAGTTTCTAGCTGATTAACCCGTTCGTTCATACAACTTCAGAATGGAGAGATATTTGCGTTTTTGCAAGACTGCGCAAGCAGGTAGGTGAGGTGGGTCCCCTAGGTCGGTGGAACTTTATATATATCTTCTTCTTCAAGTTTTCTTCATTTTCCTTCATTTTTCTTAGTGAATAACCAGAAAACTAAAAATACCCATTTCTAGGATCAGCCAAGTTACAGATTTTCGTGACTTAAGTCCTTGAAAAAAGTTGTTCTACGCGTTGAGCTCGTGAACATGGTATAATTTGTTTTATCGATTTCCTAGTATATCATACTTTGGTGGTTGGACAGCAGGGGTTTGGGCATATTTTAAAGCTTTGAGGTGTATTACGAACTTAAAATCAAGGTAAGACCCTTCTCTCATTGACTCTATCTTTGATAAGTCGCAAATAGCAATTTGCGACGGAAATACATATCTTTTATCGGATTATCGTGGTATCCTCTATTTTTTTGTATTGATTATGGTCTTGCCTTGTTATAGCATCGAGGGGGGTAGTGAGTAAAGTCGTTAGGCCACATGAATTCAGCAAAAAAGGTATGTTAAGGTTATTCCCTACTTACGGCATGTTTCCTTAAAGCGTAGGAGCAATATAATTGGGTTGTTATCCTTGTTAAACTTGTAGCCATTATTATTGATTGTTCGCTGCTCGAGTTGATAAAATCCTCCCTTGTTGGGATTCTTATTCTGTTAGTAGCATCCCTATGTTGGACATGACTTGGAGGCTATTTGTATAGGTTGCTCATAACGAAATTGCTCACTTTTAGCGATTGGATTGTTATTGTTGCTCTTGGGGCTATTGTGGTTAGCTGTAGGAATGTGATATATGCCTAGAAATGCAATGTTATGCTTACGAAGCTTTATGGATGCCTCAGAGGGCTATGAGTTGCCTACAAAGCTATTTTGACGCCTAAAAAGGCTATGTGCTTCCTACAGGGCCATGTTGTTGCCTAAGAGGGCAATGAGTTGTCTATAAGCTATGTTGATGCCTAAGAGAGCTATGTGCTGCCTACGAGGCTATATTAATGCCTAAGAGGGCTATGTGACTTCCTACGGGGCTAGGGGACTACTGATAGGGGTATATAGACTGATTCGTACCTTCCGGGCTTATGGGGGCATGAGTAGGTGGTCTTGTGTGCTGTTTGTACCTATCAAGCTTATGTGGGCTTGGTTAGGTTGTTGTTTTATTCTTTTTGATAAGTTAAGTTTTAGGAGCAAGTCGGTACACTTATCGTATCCTTGATCTATTTATCGGATTATTCCAGTATATTCGGATACCTGCTCATAGTTTGTTGCCTTTCATACTCTGTACATTATTTCGTACTGACGCCCCATTGCCTGGGGGCACTGCATCCATGCATGCAGGTCCCGACAGACGAACCAGTAGACCTCCTCAGCAGCAGGATTGACTTTTATCCGATTGGCTAGCACCTTTCCTCCGGAGCTGCTAGAGTTTGGAAGTTTGTTAGTTTTTGTTATATATATTTTTATGGGTAGGCTGGGGCCCTGTCCCACCAATATGTACTACTCTTAGAGGCTTGCATACTAGTGTGTGGGGTGTACAACTACGTTATGGCCATGCTGGCCTAGTTTGTTGGTTTGTTGCTACTTGTTAGCTGGTTGATGTATTGTATTGATATATACCTGCTTTCAGTTTCGGTACAGATCTCACGGTGGCCTTTACGGCCCAATCTGGACTTTTGTGCTAGTTGGCTATTTCTTTATGTGAACTCTTGGGAGTAGCTGTTTCTTTTATAGATCTGTTGGAAGGGGCCTTGCCGGCCGAGGGATTAATTTTATGCCGAGATATACTTGTTTGTTTTCTTGATTGCGTGTGGCTGCCATACTCTAGTAGTAAATTGTTCAACAGGGTCAGCTCGGGCCTGAGTTCTGGCATTAGGAGCCAGTTGCGCCCCTTGAGTTTGGGGCGAGACAAACTTGGTATCAGAGCAACGTCGTATCCTAGGGAGTCTGCAGGCCGTGACTAGTAGAGTCTTGTTTATAAATATGTTGTGCACCACATTCGGTAAGCAATAAGCGACCGGGCATGTTAGAATTAGTATCCTTCTTTTGCTCACCTTGTGTTATAGAGTAGTGTCTTAAGGGTTGAGGTTTCTGGCTTATAATTGATATTTGTATGCAGATAGAGATGGATGACACCAGACAAACCACTGCTAGCCAGGGCCTAGATACAACTGCAGATGAGGGAATTGGCAAGGTACCAAAGGTGGAGGTAGCCCATTATGAGACCAAGGGGATACATCTTCTCAGCCCCCTATAGCTTCTCCACCACTTCAAGGGCCTCCGAGGCCTACAGGACTCCCAACTCCACCAGCAGTACCATATCTAGTTCCTCTTATTCCATCTGACTAGGATTTCAAGAGTGCAGCATATATGTTAACACAGTTAGTTGCTGCACAGCGCCAGCCAGTTGCGCCAGATGTTGCCGGACCTTCTAAAGGGCCAGAAAGTTTGATAATTCGTGAATTTCTTACCTTTAATCCTCCAAAGTTTATAGGGATAGATCACAGAGAGGACCCTTCTCACTTTATTGATCAGCTTCATAGGATCGTTAGAGTCATGCATGCCTCAGCGACTGAGTCAGTTGAGTTAGCAGCATTTCGATTGCGCGATGTTGCGGTTTTGTGGTACGAGAGTTGGGAGAGATCTAGGGGAAAAGATGCATATCTACCCACTTGGGATAGCTTTACAAAAGCTTTCATATATCACGATTTGCCTCGAGAGATTAGGGATGGCCGGGTGGACCAGTTTCTGAACCTCCAACAGGGCAGCATGACTTTCCGAGAGTACGGGCTGAGATTTGATTCATTGGCTAGATATGCACCAGCGTTTGTTGATACGATGCATGATAGGGTGCGTAGATTTGTGGGAAAGCTCAACTCAGACTATATCAATGTTTGTTCTACCGTTGCACTAAATAATAATATGGATATCTCACGAATTCAGGATTTTGCACAAGGCATAGAGGATCGCCGACATTTACAGTATATGAGTGACAGGGTCGAGAGAGAGACATAAGAGGGCTAGGCCCACTGGTTCACAAAGATATTTTCAGGGTGGTCCTACACCCCGATATTCTATTAGGCCACCTAGACCTCCACCACAGCACTTCTAGGGTAATAGATTTTATCGTCAGGGACAGTCAGGCCCAGGTGAGCATTCACGAGCATCTGGCTCACAGCAGCAGAGGGGTTCAAGCCAGGCTAGGACAACCCCACCGCGTTGCGCTACCTGCGGTAGGATGCATTTTGGGAGGTGTAGACAGGGTTCCATAGGTTGTTATTCTAGTGGATAGGAGGGACATGGGTGGAGAAACTGCCCGACCATAAGTCAGGGTGGTATAGGTCAGTTGACCAGGCAAGTAGTAGGTTCCTTCTCATCAGCACAAACTACAGGGTGTGGACCCCTAACTTCAGTAGGTAGAGGTAGAGGTGGAGGTAGAGAGGGAGCATCTAGTTCTGGTAGTGTACAGAACCGTACATATTCACTAGCCGGTCGACAGGACTTAGTGTCATCACCAGATGTTGTGACATATACATTGATTGTTTGCTCCCATTGTGTTTATGCTTTGATAGATCCTGGATCTACACTGTCTTATGTTACGCCATTTATCGTGGGGAAGTTATGTATAGTAGCAGAGTCATTAGATCGACCTTTTGTTGTATCTACACCAGTTGGTAAGTCTATTAATGCCAGGAGAGTCTGTCAAGGTTGCTCCGTAGAAATTATCGACCGTTAGACCTCTATAGACCTCGTAGAGTTAGAAATGGTCAATTTCGACGTCATTATGGGAATGGACTGGTTAGCGTCTTGTTATGCTAATGTTGAGTGTCAGACAAAGATTGTTAGAGTCCACTTTCAAGGTGAGGCAGTTTTGGAATGGAAAGGCGATACAACAACGCTGAAAGGTAGGTTTATTTCTTATCTTAAGGTGAGGAGGATGATCACTAAGGGTTGTATTTATCATCTTGTTCGTGTTCATGATATAGAAGCGGAACCACCGACTCTTCAATCTATTCCGGTAGTTAATGAGTTTCTAGATGTATTTCAAGACGAGCTCCCTGCTATCCCTCCAGAATAGGAAATTGATTTTGCTATTGATATGCTACCAGGTACATAACCCATATCTATCCTTCCTTATAGAATGGCTCCTACTGAGGTAAAGGAGTTGAAGGATCAGTTGAAAGACTTGTTGGATAAAGGCTTTCTTAGGCCTAGTATTTCACCATAGGGTACGCCAGTGTTATTCGTGAGGAAGAAAGATGGCTCACTAAGAATGTGTATCGATTACTGACAGCTGAATAAGGTGACTTTAAATAATAAGTATCCCCTTCCGAGGATCGATGACTTGTTTGATCAGTTACAAGGTGTTGAGTGCTTCTCAAAGATTGATTTAAGATCAGGATACCACCAAATACGAGTTTGGGAGAAAGGCGTTCCAAAGACAACTTTTAGAACCAAATATGGACACTTTGAGTTTTTGGTAATGTCTTTTGGATTAACTAATGCCCCAGCAGTGTTCATGGACCTGATGAGTAGCATATTCAGGCCATATCTAGATACGTTTGTGATTGTATTTATTGATGATATTTTGGTCTATTCGCATTCAAAAGCTGAGCATGCAGATCACTTGCAAGTAGTCCTTCAGGTTCTTCGAGAGCAGGAACTTTATGCAAAGTTCTCTAATTGTGAGTTCTGGTTGAGCTCTGTGGCTTTCCTAGGCCATATCAAATCAGATTCTGACATTATAGTTGATACACAAAAGATTAAGGTTGTAAAGACTTGGCCCAGACCCATGACTCCGACTGAGGTTCGTAGTTTCTTAGGATTAGCTGGGTACTACAAAAGGTTTGTAGAGGGGTTTTCTTCACTTTCAGCACCATTAACGAAGTTGACTCAAAAAATGGCTAAGTCCAGTGGACTGAGGCTTGCGAGCATAGTTTCCAGGAACTGAAGGAAAAGTTGACATCAGCACCAGTTCTAGCATTGCCAGAGGGTTCAGAGGGCTATGCGGTGTACTATGATACCTTTGGTGTTGGGTTGGGATGTCTTCTAATGCAACATGGTATGGTTATTGCATATGCTTCAAGGCAGTTGAGGAAGCATGAGAAGAACTATCCGACCTACAATTTAGAGTTGGCTGCAGTTGTGCATGCGTTAAAGATCTAGAGACACTATTTTTATGGCGTTTATGTTGACATTTTCACAGATCATAAAAGTCTTTAATATATCTTTAGACAGAAGAAGTTAAATCTGCGACAACATCGATGGCTTGAATTACTGAAAGACTACGACGTGGATATTTTATATCATCCAGGAAAGGCAAATGTGGTAGCGGATATCCTCAATCTAAGATCTATGGGTAGTTTGTCCTATTTATGTGTTGAGAAGCGTGAGCTAGCGCGAGAGCTTCAACAGTTAGCTAACTTGGGAGTCAAATTATTAGAGGCAGACGATAGTGGGGTCACAATTCAGGATAGCCGTATCATCTCTAGTTGTAGAAGTAAAATCACAGCAACAAGAGGATCCTAACTTAGAACAGCTCAGAGCCAAGGCTCAGGATCAGTAGTTTTTAGCATTGGATATAGCAGGAGATGGAGTTCTTAGATATAGCGGTCGATTGTGTGTTCCAAACGTTGCAGGGCTTCGACATTGGATTATGGAAGAGGCACATCATTCTCGTTATTCTATTCACCCTGGTTCAATGAAGATGTACCATGATATTAAGGAAATCTATTGGTGGAACGGAATGAAGAAGGACGTTGCTGAGTTTGTGGCACAATGTCCTAACTACCAACAGGTGAAGGTTGAGCACCAAAAACCCGTTGGGTTGGTTCAGGAGATAGTCATTCCTTTGTGGAAGTGGGAAGCAATTAATATGGATTTTATTACAGGATTACATCGATCGCGTCGCAGGTTTTACTCTATTTGGGTAATTGTTGATAGACTAACAAAATCAGCCCACTTCTTACCAGTCAGGGCTACTTTTACGACCGAAGACTATGCGGGGTTCTATATTAGAGAGATTGTTCGGCTACACGGTGTCGCAGTTTCTATTATCTCTGATAGAGGAGCACAATTTACCACCAACTTTTGGAAATCCTCCCAGAAAGGACTGGGGACACAGGTTAATCTTAGTACAGCCTTTCACCCTCACACAGATGGCCAGGCTGAGCGCACAATAATGACACTCAAGGATATGTTATGAGCGTGCGTGCTAGACTTCAAAGGAAGTTGGGATGACCACTTGCCTCTTATTGAGTTCGCATACAATAATGGTTATCATTCCATCATCGGGATGACACCTTATGAGTCATTGTATGGGCGAAAATGTAGATCCCCCATTGGATGGTTCGAGGTATGTGAGTCAGGATTGATTGGACCTGACTTAGTACAGCAGATAGTGGAGCAGGTTAAGTTCATTCGGGAGAGGTTGATAACAGCTCAAAGCCGACAGAAGTCATACTCAGATGTGCGACGAAGGGACTTAGAGTTTTGTGTCGATGACTGGGTATTCTTAAAAGTCTCGCCTATGAAAGGTGCTATGAGATTTGGCAGGAAAGGCAAGCTTAGTCCAAGATTCATTGGGCCATACCGGATCCTTTAGAGGGTAGGACTAGTGGATTATTAGTTAGAATTGCCTTCGGGGCTAGAATCTGTTCATCTAGTTTTCCATGTATCGATTCTATGGAAGTGTGTAGGAGACCCTTATTGGGTTGTCCCAGTTGAGGATGTTTAGATCACAGAGGATTTGTCCTATGAGGAAACTCCAGTTGCCATATTAGATCGACAGGTCCGTAAATTGAGGACCAAGGAGGTGGCATCGGTTAAAGTATTGTGGAGAAACAAGAATAGATAAGAGGTGACCTGGGAAGCTGAGGATGGCATGAGGTCCAAATATCCTCACTTGTTTCATACCCCAGGGTGATAGCATATTAGTTTATATTAGTGAAGTAAGGTAAGATACCTATCTAAATTTTTATATTATTTCTTATTATTATGGTTGTTGTCGTTGTATTTTTGCTCGCACTGTTATTGCGGAGCTATAGTGCTTAGCTATTTATGTCATCCTGTGAGACGCCTAGGTTAGAATTTCTACGTTCCAGGTTCCTGGATAGTCACATTTAAAAAGGATAATCTGCCTAAATTTTGGCAATTCCTAAGGACTTAATCACGTGACTCAGATTTTTCATTCGAGGACAAATATTTCTAAGGGGGGAAGGTTATAACACCCCGACTTTTCGAAATGTCTAAATTGACTCGTATCTTCGTGGAAAGACCAGGATGGTGGGTAATAAAATAAGAATGATGTGTTATGTTATATTTTAAGTGTTCAAGGGTTGTATCACAAGTTTTGAAGTTAGGTAAGTGGCAAAATAAAAGTTGCTGAAAGTTGCTGTAAATTTCTTTTTAAAGATTTGTCTGAAATTTGGGTCAAATGACTCAGAAATTTTCTCCAAATCTACAAATATTTACGATGCCCACGATCTATGAGATCGAAGGTCTACGAGTCTAGTTTCCAACGCATCAACCCATTCGTTCATACGACTTCAGAATGGAGAGATATATGTTAAGTTCCAAAGATATCAACTCAATCCTCCCAAAGCGTGCGTTCATTGTTTTCATCCCCTTATTCACCTCCCCTTCCTGCAAATGGTATTAAAAATGAATTAGAAAATGATAATACTTGAAAAGCAACAATGCATAATTTCAAAAATGTGCAGTGGCAAAAAATACGAAAGTAGAAAAACTCCTTACTAAGGCATAAGAAGGAAGCTGAAACTAAACATTTCTAAAGATTTCAACTATTAGAGAATACGTCTAACTACGTATACACTAAAACTGATAAAAATGAAAGAGATTGTCAAGCTTAAGAAATTAGTTGGTCACAAGATTCAGCAACACATCATGAAAGACAGCAGCCGAGGAACAAGTATCAATAGAAAGCATAAGAGAAAACTGAAGTAATACACACCCACAAATACATATTTCTGTTAAGCAACAAAATCAGAATAAACTTTTGATGGTCTAATCATCAGTGATGGTATCAATCTCCATGTGAGATTTATCCCGTCAAAGAAAAGTCTTGATAACGGGTAAACCATGTAAAAACTTATAAGATATCCCAAAGGATGTTGTGACAAATCTAAGAAAAAGAGTGCAGTCTAAGTAATTTCGGTAGCACCAGGACAAGAGGTTACACATCAGAATTATATCCAACAAGAAATCCAAAACCATTTTTAAATTCAAGGATCTAAGTATAAAAAAAAGACTTGAAATTCATAAATACTGAGAACTAGTAAAATAGAACTATGAGAAATGTTAAACATGTGAACCTTAAGGGAATATTGTTAATCTTATTCTCGCGGCTCACTGCATAGTATGAGAAACATTAAACATGTGAACCATAACAATATATTATTAATCTCTTAATATTCACTGCATATGCAGAACCAGAAACACATCGACACCTATATTATGCTTGTACCTTCTCACAAAGGATATGGCAGAAACTATCCATCAAAAGAGGCAGCACATGATGGTCTGTTAAGCAACAAGAAAATCAATACAAGTAGAAGTGTACAGACTAACACTGGCAGCAACAATATAATTCATTTTTCTAGAGAGTAATCACATTATATTTCATTTTGTAGAAGTAGTATGATTTCCAGATGAGAAGGTTTTATGCATAGAGAGGGATTCATCCACTTTCTCTGTTCTCTCAACAATAATAAAATTTATAGCTCCACGATTACTGCAATCACAAAACTATACTTCAAATTGAACTTGCGACAAAGATCTAGTGCAAAGAAATTTTAAGAAAAACCTTTATGAAACTCAGTGCTGCTAGCATGTTTGCACTAATCAATATCCTCCATTTCAGCCTTACAAAACAAATTCAAGTAAACAGAAATCGCGAACAAACAAAGGTCTAAAAAAGAAATTGCAAGTATGTAATATTCGTACAATTTTACTGATGGAGTCTTCATTCGAGTCTTTGTATTAACGTTCAGGGTGTCTTGTTCTTATAACCAAAAATAGCTCCTTAAGTGATACATTACTTTCCTTTTTTTTCTCCTTTGTCACATGAAAAAGTGATATTAAAAATCTATTTAAACTAACAAGTTAAGATTTGATAAAGAAGAAGAAAACACACCAGATTATTGCGGACTAAAGCAAAACTTATTTTGCCAGCAGTGTGTGGTTTCATCAACTTTTTTCGATTCCTAGATTTGGTTTCAGCCATTTTCTGCAAATAAAAAAAAAGAATCATCTCAAATAACTAACTAAACATATGAACCTTCATCGCAAATGGCATATTCATTAATTAAACAGAGAGAAAAAAAATAAGTAGCCGATAACTCATTTCAATTTGGTTCGAGTGTTGTTCGCAATAAAGAGGTGAACAGAAGAGAGTAAATTAGAAAATGAAAAAATAAGGTGCTAACAACATCAATATCATAATAGAATTGATAAAGAAAAAATCTCCAACAGCCATGTCGCAATACAAATGAAACGACCCCAAAAATGCCCGAAAATGTGCTTCAGAAACACCTATAATTGTAATTTCCATATATCTCAAAATCCATGCATGATTTCGGAAATTCGACTTCATATTCTTATTCAGGGGGTCAAATTAAGCGGGAAATGGGTCTAACCTAAATTTTAGAGCAACCGTATCAAAATTCGAAAATCGCAAAAACTGCGATTTGGAGGGTCAACTTTAAAGGGGCATATCTCTTAGCACACAAGGAACTGGAAGGGCCACAACCTATTAAATTAAAAATCATTGAGTTAGCTTTCCAACGCACTTGGTTTCACCTCATTCCGAGTTAGGATGAGGGAGTTATGACCATTTTCGTAAATCCTGTCTGTGCAGAGTTGCAATTTCCAGAGAGCTTTTTTTTTAGCGGGTTGGGGACGTTTTTTTTTTATAAATGTCCCATACTTAGTCATTTTTTTTTTACTTCAAAACACTCTCTAAGCCCTCTCCAAAATTCCACCAAGATCTTCAACCAAATTCAAACATCTCAAGCTCTAATTCCGGATTCAAGACTCAATCTCAAGCTTCAATTCTCCATTCCAATCTTCATCAAG
>JAJOOE010014579.1:0-30907 GCA_036250405.1 Solanum raphanifolium
GTTTCCGGTAACTTCCGAAGCACATTTTTAAGAACTTTTTGGGTCAAATTCAAATATAATCATTTCATTAAGTTCTCGACTCCAAACTCACATGTGAGGCTCTAGTTTCACTCTATCATTTTCCGGGTCGTTACATTAATGCATCCACATTAACGTTTAGTCTTCCAAAATTGTCTCTTAGTTTTTAAAGAAGTCCTTTAGGAGTTTCTAATACATGCATCTAGTTATTTGTGCAAGACCTTTGGTTTTACACTTTACTACTATAAATAGAGATGTAATTGATGATTCTAATCATCTCAAGTCGCCTTAAGTCTCCTATATAAAACGTGAGCATTCTCTAAAGATATATCCTCCTTCTATATTTCCTACAAATTAGTATCATAGCAGGTTTTCGTTCTTAATCTGGGGTTAGGTGAAGAAAAAATATATGGCATCCAAAACAAATGAAGGTGTTGATTCTTCAGTTGTTCTTGCTCCATTTTTTTATGGAACTGATTTTGAATACTGGAATATAAGAATGAGAACACATTTGAAAGCTGAAGGAGAAGAATAAGCATTACCTTTGTTGAAGGAAGAAGCCCCTCCCTTTGCACAGAGTTGTACTCACAAGTTTGATTAAGAAAATCATTTTTCTTCACATTTGTTTCATGATTGTAGTTAGTTCCAGTCGAATCGCGAGCAAAGCTCGACACTGCTAGCGAAGCTCTACGACCCGGTTCCTTCTTTTCCTAGAAAACGTCTGAAACAACCTGCTACAAAACTACCAAGCAGGGGTAAAAATACGATAAGTAGATACATAATTTCGCACAGTTGAATGTAGATATCATGAACGCGAGGTGCAGGATACCAGGCCGAGAAACCTGGCAAAGCCGATTGAGAATATGACGGTTAGCCTTTCTTCTGGGGTTTGCTTCCGAAAGGGTCTTCTGGTATGAACTCCAAAAAAACATTTACCCGTCGCCTACTTCATCTGCAGAGCTTCCTCTTGTTCATAACAAAGAGAGCGGATTCGTTCAAGCAAGGAATTGGGGCTTAGAGCTATGAGTTATAACCTCTCTCTGGTCTGGTAGGAATTCCATCTCCGAGTTTACCCCTTGCACTTCGGACAGCCGTCCGTAGCATCATAAGGAGGACCCCCCTTTCGAGATACAAAAAGAGGAAGGGGAGTTTCACTCGACAAAAAGGGTTTGGGGGAAAGGATTGCCTCCTTATCTTCTAAAGAATCGAACATTCACTTTATCGAAAAACAGACTGACTGAATGAATTGCATTTGTCTTTTCTGGACAACATAGAAGGTTTGTGGACTATTGTTGCAAATGGCTTTGAAGAGCCAGAAAATGATGGTGAACTTACAGCAGCACAAATAAAAAATCTTAAGGC
This sequence comes from Solanum raphanifolium, assembly GCA_036250405.1. Taxonomy (NCBI): domain Eukaryota; kingdom Viridiplantae; phylum Streptophyta; class Magnoliopsida; order Solanales; family Solanaceae; genus Solanum; species Solanum raphanifolium. The sequence goes on from JAJOOE010014579.1 coordinate 1,381, forward strand.
TAAGTATCGTCAAGATGCAAAAGCCTTGAGCAAAATCCAAATGGGAGTCACATGAGCATATTTTGCAAAACAAGCTCGGGAGTCTCTGGAAACTGAGGTGTATGGTGATGAAAAGGTACGCACTATAAATCTTCAAAAACATAGAAGTGAGTTTCAAAATCTGAAGATGATAGAATCTAAAAAAATAGATGAATATTATACAAGAGTCATGAATATTGTCAATGAAATGAGAAATCATTATGACACAATTTCTGACCAATAAGTTGTGGAAAATATTCTAATTAGTTTCACAGAGAAATATGAGTATATTATTGGTGTAAGTGAGGAAACGAACGATCTTTCTAAGCTTTCCATCAAAGAGCTAGTTGAATCGTTTCGTGCAAACGAGAAGTAAAGATTTTTCGTGAAGATCAACCAAAAGAGACAGCTTTCCAATCTAAAACCAATGAGAATTCTCAAAATTTCTCAAAATATCAACAAAAGAAGAATTACAATCCAAAAAAGAAACAAGATTGTGATTATTCTTCGAAGAAGGTTGAAGAAAAAGGTGAGAAAAGTAGTAGTCTTGTTTGTACAATTTGCAAAAGGACTAATCACAATGCAGAAAATATTTGGCACAAAGGCAAGCCCCAATGTAATTTTTGTAAAAAGTTTGGCCACATTGAGAAGGAGTGTTTGCACAGGCAACGGGAGCAAGCAATTTTTTGTGAAAAACATGAGGAAGAAAGGGAAGAAAACCTTTTCTTTGCTTCTCAATCTGATGCTTCAGCAAAAAGTAATGAATTATATGTTGCTAGCGGTTGTAGCAATGACATGATTGGAGATGAAAATATTTTCGTCTCAATTAATAGTAGCATCACATAAAAAGAGCCTTAGTTGATGCAAAAGGTAATGGTATTATTTCAATCAACATAAAAGGGAGTGGTAAGCAAATTCATGATGTTCTTTATGTTCCTGAATTGGAAAAGAATTTGCTTAGTATTGGTTAACTCATGAAAAATGGTTATTCTCTTGTGTTTAGAGATAATTATTGCAAGATTTATGATAAAAATTGAACCAAATGAAGTCATTTTTGAAGTAGAGATGATAAAAAAGAAATTTTTCTATACAATGTATTTATAAATGAAGTTGTAGATGATTCATGGGTTTGGAACAAAAGATTTTGTCACTTGAATTTTCATACTTTGAAGCTTCTCAAGCAAAAAGACATGGTGCAAGGCATTCTTGAGATACACACTGAGGTGGATCCTTGTGAAAGTTGTATAATGGGAAAGCAACATAGAAAGTCGTTTCCAAAAGGGACTTCTTGGAGAGCAAGTGTACTTTTGGAACTAATCCATACCGACATTTGCGTACCAATGAAGACTCCATCTCTTGGAAGTCAAAGGTACTTTCTAATCTTTATTCATGACTTTCCAAGAATGACTTGGGTTTATTTCTTGAAAGAAAAGTCAGAACCATTTGCTACATTCAAGAAATTTAAATCCCTTGTTGAGAAGCAAAAAGCTTGCAACTTCAAAACCATTCGCAGTGATAGAGGAGGTGAATACACAATTCGAGAATTTGAAGAATACTGCAAAAATGAAGGCATTCAGAAGCAACATAAAGCAGGGTACACTCCTCAACAAAATGGTGTATCTGAAAGAAGAAATAGAATAATTGTTTAAATGGCCAGAACTATGATAAATAAGAAAGGGCTGCCAAAATATTTTTGGCCAGAAGCAGAACATACAGCGGTGCACATCCTCAACAAGTGCCCGACAAAGGCATTGAAGGACAAGACACCAGTTCAAGCTTGGAGTGGAATGAAACCTTCTGTAAGTCATTTTAAAATTTTCGGGTGTATTTGTTATGCTCATATACCTGTTGAGAAAAGAACAAAATTGGATGAAAAAAAAGTCAAAATTTTATATTTCTTGGTTATCGTTATGTGAAAAAAGGCTATAGGCTTTTCGATGTCAAAACTAACAAACTTGTTGTTAGTAGAGATGTCATTTTTGATAAATAAAAAAAAAAGCGTGGAATTGGATGGATAAAAAGATAGAGAATACTTCTATCATATCTTTAAATGTGTAAAATCAAGAAGAGAATGAAGAAGAAGAAGATGTCCCTCAAGGGGGAGAAATTTGAGATTCAAATGATGAAGAACCGCCTCCAAGAGGAACAAAAATGTTGAGTGACATTTATCAGAGATGCAACTTTGCCGGTGTTGAGCCAGAAAATTATGAGGAGGCAATAAAGCATGATGTTTGGATGAAATCCATGGCAGAAGAAATTCGGATAATTCAAAAAAAAAAATAACTTGGAATCTTGTGGCTAGACCCAAAGAAAAAGAAGTTGTAAGTCTAAAATGGATTTACAAAATAAAACTCAATCTGGAAGGAGATATTCAAAAGCACAAACCAAGGTTGGTTGCTAGAGGCTTCACGCAAAAAACCAGGTATTGATTTTTATGAAGCTTACTCTCTAGTTGCTCATCTTGAGTTAGAACCGTAATTGTTGTTACTGCACAAAAGAAATGGAAGATATTTCAACTTGATGTTAAATCTGCATTTCTTAATGGAAAACTTGATTAAGAGATTTATGTTGAGTAACCTCAAGGATTTATTGTTCAAGGGGGAGAAGAGAAGGTGTACAGGCTAAAAGAAAAAGCTCTTTATGGGCTGAAGCAAGCTCCAAGAGCCTGGTACAATGAAATTGATTCATACTTTTTGAAAAATAATTTTCAGAGAAGTAAAAGCGAAGCCACTTTGTATGTGAAGTAAGAACAAGGCAGCATTATCATTGTTTGTCTTTATGTGGAAGATCTACTCTTTATAGGGAATGATGTGAAGATGATGCAAAAATTCAAGCAGTATACTATTATTTCTTGGGCATCGAAGTTTCTCAAGTGAAAGAAGGAATTTTTATTTCTCAAAAGAAGTATACTAAAAGTATTCTTGAAAAAATCAAAATGATGGATTGCAGGTCTGTGGCCATACCATTAGTAGCAAATGAGAAGTTCAGAAAAGATGATGGAGAAAAGAAAGCTAAAAGCTCACTTTATAGGAGCTTGATTGGAAGCCTGCTATATGTTACTTCAACAAGACCTGACATTATGTTTGCTGCTAGTTTATTATCCAAGTTCATGCAAGAACCAAGCCAAGTGCATTTTGGAGCTGCAAAGCTTGTTCTACGCTACTTGCAAAAAACAATGGATTATGGGATAATGTACAAATTTGGTGGAGATTTGAACTTAATTGGTTATTCTGATAGTGATCGGGCTGGAACTATAGATGACATGAAGAGTACTTCTGGTTATGCTTTCTTATTTGGATCAAGTATTTGTTCTTGGTTATCAAAAACACAGAGTGTTGTTGCTCAATCCACTGCTGAAGCAGAATATGTCTCAGAAGCTAAGTCTACTTTTCAAGTTTTTGGCTTAGGAGAATATTTGAAGACTGGTGAAAAACATAAAAAAAGGAGGGATTGTTCTGTATTGTGATGATAAATCAACAATTGTAATTTCCAAGAATCCAGTCAACCATGAAAGATCAAAGCATATTTTCATCAAGTATCATTTTATCCGAGAAGCACAAGAGAAAGGCGAAATTCAATTGCATTATTGCCAGACAGGAGAACAGCTTGCTGACATCTTCACCAAAGCACTTCCTAGAGAAATTTTTGCTGTCTTCGAGAACGCATTGGAGTTGTCAAGCAAATGCATTAAGGGGGAGTGTTGGAATTAATGCATCCACATTAATGTTTAATCTTCCAAAATTGTCTCTTAGTTTATCAAGAATTCCTTTAGGAGTTTGTAATACATGTATCTAGTTAATTGTTATACATGTATCTAGTTATTTGTGCAAGACATTTGGTTTTACACTTTACTACTACAAATAGAGATGTAATTGATGATTCTAATCATCTCAAGGAGCCTTAAGTATCCTATATAAAACTTGAGCATTCTCTAAATATATATTCTCCTTCTATATTTCCTATAGGTGGAACTCCGTTAACCCTTTATCGTCCATAATGCAACCACCTACCCTCATTTTCCTTATGCCTAGATAAATATGAAATATGGACCATCTACCCACAATTTTTCATGAACTGGAATAAAAGAAGAATTATGTGGAAGTGGGGGTTCGTAATCGAATTCAAGGGAGTAGGAAATAAACAACTAACTTGGCTTCTATGGATGATATTCGGTTTAGATTAATGAGCTGCTAGGGACAGGATCGTACGTCTAAAGAGTTGTTGTAATGCGGTTATAACCGCAACTGACATGGCAGAGAAGAGCATGATTTCATTGGTAACTTCCTCACCTCTTTTTCTAAGTCTCTCTCCCTTCTTTCTCTTTTTCTTCTCCAACTCTCACTAATTATATTATCCTTTCTTTTTTGCTACAAGTTCCATTTCTACATGGGAGCTCAGTAGTGTATTAGTCCAATTTATTTCTATTAGTTGTAGTGGTCACTGTTTATCCTAATATCAGAAAATGTCCCAAAAGTGACTAGTCATTTAGGTCATTTGATTCCTTGTAATAGTTGTTAATTTTCTATTAGACTCGCCGTGGAGGGACCATCCGGCTAGGCCATGAGGTGGTGTGTGGGCATCAATCCCCAAAATAAGCAGAAATCGGACTATTATATTTAAGGTATGTGTTCCGAGTGTCTTCAAGTTGCCCTCAACTTGAAGACTAAAATCCTATAATCAGTTTATAAATCACTGATCTAACAATATAAAAATCACAAATACGAAGAAAACTTCCTAGATCTGTTCTTCTATACTCTTTGTTCAGCAGCACTTCGAAAATCAATCTCTCAGTTGTTTTTGCTTTGTAAGTGTGTGCCGAGTATGGACACATCTTCTCCTATTTATGCTTTTTCTTTCTAAAGTCTTCTACTCCTTCACTAACTCCTCTTTCGTTCCACCACTCAATTTCATTTAGAGTTCTTGCAATGAAACTCCTTTATTAATTTGAAGTCCTTCTTGACACAATTTCTCATGGGATCACTTTGCCAACGTGTTCCTTGCATTTCGTCATTTATCAAAACAATACTTATCCCAACAATATAGTCCTTTTTCTTCTATCGACAAACACTCTATTAAATTGATCATGATGCAATTCAGGATGTATCAGGAAGCATCAAGTCAAGAGATTAACAATGACAAGAGTTGATTCATTACTTATATGGATGTGAACTTCTGAATCAATAGGAAGATCAAAAGATGGACATGTTGATGTTTTTTTTTTTAAAGAAAAAGGGGTTTCCAAAATATTGTTGTTAAAATTTTTCTTCCTTCACAACATCACATATCACACAGGTTTCAAAATATGGTTTATTCTCACAGACCAAATTTGATAGTTTTTGCCTGTAAAGTTTTTGGGGCATTCAAACAGAGATTGTTGTTTGCAATTATTTTTGTTTAAAAATTGGATTAGAAAAGCTCGTGCATTGAAAAATAAAAGCATGGGTTGAACATAGTAGCTCGGACGGGTTAAAATGGATAGCCCTGACGCATTAAAAAGATTGGAAAATAGCCCTTGCTCGTTAAAAGTAGTATGGTAGTTCTTTGGAAGATTTCATAGATCATGTAAGATCAATAAAGCTCTTGATACCACTGTTGGTATTTTCAAAAAAATGGGTCTGCACAAAAAGGATTGACGTCTCTCAATAAAGATTGGAATGACTTTCAATACCTTTCAATTTATTTCAATAATTTTCTTAAGCAGAGGCTTTATATAGCAATCAAAAAACATAATCTGCATAAGTTTAAATTTAAAACAACCTACAATAACTCAACAATTCAAATAATCTAACTAAAATTCAAAATTAAAATTGAACTCCCCCCCCCCCCCTCCAAGACTATCCTTTATCAAATTGAAGATTATTTCTCCAATTTCCTCTGGGATCAAGACTCTCTCAAACACATTATTTCTGATCAACTAGATCGACAGGTGATTCAAGTGGACATTGGAAATATATATGGAAGAGAAAGATCATTGCATTTGGACTCCTACTACTGAAGGAAATTTTTCTTGTTATTCTTCTTGAGATTTTCTTCGACAGAGACAATAGAAAAATCCCATTTTTTTTTATCAAATTTGGCGAAAAGGAATTCCTTTTAAGATCTCTTTCCTCATGTGGAGAGTTATTAAAAGGAAACTTCCTATCGATAATATCATTATGATATTTGGTATTCATGTGGATACTAGATTTACTTGTTGCACTATCTCTCAACTGGAAACACTAGACGAAGTGTTCACCACTAATGATATAGCAAGAAAAGTTTGGAATCAGATGGCCAGCCCATCTCATTCCTTGTTTCACCCTCTAGGAAATTTGGAAAGCAAAAAATGCAAAAAGGTATGATAACAGAAATACATCTCTTTTCAGAATTACTAATCAAATCTTGATTAACGTACATGCAATTATATCCAAGAAATTCAGTATAATGTATGCTAATTGGGGATGGACTACTACACGCTCAATAGCTGAGAACTATAAGCCGAAGATCAATAGAATACTGGTCAATTGGAAAAACCTCAAGAAAGTACTTGGAAGATCAATAAAGATGGTAGCTCCATGTCAAGACAAAGTTTGGCTGGAATTGGGGGAATTTTTAGGATAGGAAATAGGGAGTTGATTATGGCATTTGCCAAATCGATCAAATTTTCTACTAACAATTCTTGTGAGTTGCAAGCAAATTTACATGGTATTATATGGTGTCATGCTAACTCTAACTCTCACATCATATTAGAAATGGATAGTCTGATGGTAGTGAACACAATTCACGGTTTGGTACTGCCCCCTTGGACTCTGAAAAAGACTCTGACCAAGTTACAACAAATAATCAGAGATATGGATTGTGAGGTGATGCACTACTTTAATTAGAGAGGCTAAAGCAATATCTGATTCTCTTGCTAGATATGTATAATAGGAGACATAAATGAACTTCGACTAGAGAAGAACATATGCATGTTACTACTAGAGGACCTTTGAGGATGGATAAACTCAACCTTGCATCCTTTAGGTTCAAAAAAGAAAAGCACTCTGGATGGCATTATGAGTGTAATGTCTGGAGACCCCACCCTAGACGTAACATGGCACTCGAAACCCCCATAGGCCCGAGAGTACCAACCAACTTGCTTAATATAGATAATCCAATACAAATACCAATTTTAAATACCAATGAGGAGAGTAAGGCCCATTCTAATCAACCTTCAAGAAAACTCAAAAGATGAAAACAAATTTGACTCTTAATTAGAAAAAAACAAATTCAACTAACCATAGGTCTACGAAACCTCTACTAATAGAATAACAATGTTTACATCGGGACATGACCCCTGACATACCATGAAACAAAAGGAAAGACAGATAAAGAAAAGTCCACTTTCCAGAAGTGGAAAGCTCACCACAATACTCATTGTTATCCCTCGATTATTTATTGTTTCCCAAAACCACGAACCTGTGTCTCCGACCATACATTATGAAACCATGTAGCGTCCGAGGACGGTCAATACAACGAGTACTGGCATGCAACCCAAGGGAAATGATAACAACATAATATATATATATATATATAAAGCATAACAAAAAAATAAATGCAAAATCATAAGTTTAGACTAAAATATTTGGATATAGACCTTTCAAAAATCATTAATCCTAAGTAAGGTAGTTTTCAACGACATAATGTGACCCACTGGCTATATGAGTCTGGCCTCTCCCCGACCAAGGGCTCCAATCCATGTTTGCCGCATGAACTTGAGAAATATAAGAATCTAGTGAATGAAACTCTCCCAAAAAAAAGATCGTAGAGGTTTCTCCGATCAACAACCTACAATGGTCATCCATATTCAAGACAGGGATCTCCCACGTCAGAAAATGCGGTTCTGGCTAATGATTCACAAGGACTTTACACCTTCTCGGTTATACTACGAAACTCTCCTTATGCCCCCATTAAAACATTTACAAGTTTCCATTTATTAAGAGTTATCTCAATAAGGCATATTCCCATTGGTATCGCCGTACCAAGACTTGCAAGCCATTGTAACCATGTCAATTTCATAGTTAGCCATTTAAAACTCTTAACTCGTCTCTTTAAACCAAAGACTCGTTTTTGTTAAGACATTTTGTTGAATGCCAACATCCAAGTCTTTCCAAGTTATAAAACAACATATAAAATGTAAAATCACTATATCTAACTAGGACGGAAAATTACCCTTTGTTCATCATTTTAAACTAAAGTTTTTGAAAGACACACAGATTTCCAAATCCTTTATTTGTACAAAAAACCCTTTTCAAAATAATATGAGACAATTCACCCATTCAAAAATCAACAATCCAATTTCTGGAATCATAATAAAGTATTTGAACACAACTAATAACAAAGGAACATTTGTAATCAATTTTCATGGAATCATCTCTCAACTCAAACCTCAAATTATAATTTAGAAAACACGAATAATAGAATATGAACCTTGTATGAGTAGTTTGAAGTAGGGAATGTTCAAACATATCTTTTGACGAAGAACATAGGAAAGATACTTTGAGAATTAACCTTAGGTCCTGTTTCTTGAAGTGTTGGGCAAGAAGAGGAGAAGTGTTTGTCGTAACTTATAAAATCTCCTAGAATCAAAATTTTGGAGGAAGTTAATAGTCATGGGTTAGGGTTATGGGGAAAAGGAATAGAGTAAAACAACCCTCTTAAAACGTGAAGAGAAGACTTAAATAACTTTGGAGTCGGTGTGTGGTCACACAGTTGGAGCCTACTTCGCGCGGCACTTCTTGTGACGTTAACAATGCTATTGACTATGTTGCGCGGTAATGCAGCTGACGTCTACTTCGTGTGGTGAATCATATAGGACCCCTAGTGCACAGTAAAATGAGCATAACTTTTAGCAAATAACTTGGATTAACAAACGGTCGAAGGTGTTGGAACAAAGGCTTCACGAACTTTAATTTTCTTGGTATGAGGCCACAAAATCTTAATACTCTAGGAGTTCCTTGTAACCTTAATTCACATCAAAATACCTTCCCATATTAAGGAATTATTTTCAATATATCCAATATTAGAAATCATCGAATTTGGAGTCTGTATGCATTTAACGGATGGCTTGGTCATATTGTGGATATATGGAGCATTACAATGAACCACCATGACGGACTAATGGGGAGGCCTCAACTTCAGTAGAATCTCTAACTGAAGAAGAAGCCTTCCTAGATGGAAACTCCTAGATATATAGCTTAGCCTAGCGTAGCTGTTTCCCTTTTTTGTATTACCTGTGAAGAGGTGTTACGCCTTATGTCCCCTCTCTTGTAATTATTATATTATTAATAAATAAGACGTGTTTTAAAAAAATAAAGTTGTTCTTTGCTTATCATAATACCAGAAAATTGCCCGAAAATACTGAGTTTTTTGGTTTGATTAATAATTTGTTATTGATTCCATAGAAATTTAGTATGAACTAACACAGATCCTAACATTTGGTATTAGTGATTTGATCCTTATGGCTTGTGAGTTGTAGCTATGGAGGAAGGAACTAGATCTAGAGTGGTAGAGGACAAGCTTGCAAGGTATGATGAAGTACTGGATGAGCTCTTGCAGAATCAACAAACAGTTTATAATACACCAATCGCGATTCAGGGTACGCTTGAGTTGATAGACTTGATAGGTTGAATAATATTGAAAGGGTTCCTCCTCGAGATGCAGGTGACTAGCAATAAGGAGATGGCATCATTTCCGTTCCAGCTCAGCATAATCGATAGAATAGGCTCTAGATGGTTCCCATTCCTCCTCCTAAGTTATGGCTTCTAAAATGTGAGAGATATTTTAACCTGTATAGAACGGCTGAGAACAAAAACGTAGAGTCTGATGCTCTTTACTTGAATGGTTTTAGATAAGGCATGGTATCATTCATTAGGAGTAGGGGTGTTTGACTTGGTCTGTATTCATAGAGGATCTATGTGATAGCTTTGGTGTGGAACACTTAGATGATATAGTGGAGGAGTTTAATAGGCTCGAACAGACTGAATCTTTGGATATATTTCTGTACAAATTTGATGATTTTAAAAATCAAATGTTGGTAAGAAATCCAACTCTTATTGAGTCTTATTTTGTTTTCCAGTTTTATTGGGGGCTTAAAAGAAGAGATAAATTTTGTTGTAAATATGTTTAAGCTCATCTCTCTTAGGTTTGACATTGAGTAAGCAAGAATGCACGAGAACGCTTAAGAAGAACAAAAACACCTTCTACCCTATTGGAAATGAAGATGTTGTTAAGAGCACTAGTATGAAGGTAACTAGGCCTACTACTTACAGGTTGAGCCCTGATGTTTACAAATACATGAAGAACAATCACTTGTGTTTTAGATATGGTGATAAGTATGGACCTGACCATCAATGTAGGAGGAAACAACTAAACTGTCTAATACGAGAACTTGAACCTAATCAGGCAGTTAATGCAGAGGTTGAGGATATCGCTCACAATAAAATATTTGAAGGTGAGATAGAACAAGATATGCAAGAAGTTGGGTGTCTAAGTTCACTCTCAAGAAACCATATTGGGGGAAACACTATTTTGGTCAAAGGAACAGTGAAGAATAGGCATCTGGCCATACTCGTAGACTTTGGAATCGCAGACAACTTCATTGATAGGAATACTGTTAAAGGGACTGGTCACAACGTGAGCTATTGTCCTCTCGTAATATTGATAGAGTCGGATAGAGACTATGTCATGTGCACTTCACATTGCCAACGGTTTTCTTGGAAGATGTAGGACAGACCCCACTTTATTCCTTTGGGAGGATGTGACATAGTACTTTGTAATGATTGCATTACCAACTCACAAAAATTAATAACAGAAGTATAAGCAAATATGGATTGTATTAAAAATCTAAACTTTTTAAAACTCTCCTTAAAAAAACATTCTGAATAATATATTTGAAATCTGAATTTCTTTTGAGACATAATTGAGTTTTAGAAATCCATAAAAACTCATTTTGTTCTATGATAAAGAAAAGAAAAATTTGATGCTTCAATCAGTACACATTAAATACAAAGGCATTCCTGCTGGATCAATCTCTCATAAACCTCGCAAGCTACCACATCTATCTTCTGTCAGGTGAAAAGTAGGAATTTGGTGAGAGAACCTGAGATGCTCCGATGCACATATTTTCACTACTTTGTCATCCTCTTCTTCTTCCACTCGATGCATGTAGACAGACTTTAAGCCTTTTACCAACCCTTAAAGCTTCACATATACATAACTATCGGAAACATCCACATTTTCAAAAATCTCTTATTCGAAATCTTCTAGATTATTACCTTTCATCAACTGAGCACTCCAGTTTTTGTATATTGCCCAAACTTCACCTGTTCTAGGGAAGATCTTGTATACACCCTTCTTCAAATGTTCTGTAGCTACTACATGTGAAAAGTTGTTGGTCACAGTATATTTGTTCAGCTTACTATTTCGAAACTTAAATAGTCCACAACCAATTGGCATTGTTTTATCTTGCCACCATATTGTACTTTTAGGGAGTGGACACGCATAAAATCATGCCACATGCAACAAAAACTCAGGGAGAAGATCTATCTTCTTTATCTGTCCATAGTACCGAGGAAAGGCATCTTCATCGCTATATATCGCCCAACATTGACCAATTTGAAACTTCTCTGGTGATCTCTCGCCAACAAATTTGTAAAACTTGGGTTCAGGAACATGATTAGGTGCTGATGCAACCCAGTTTTCAGTAGAATTCACAGAGTCCATTAAATTAGTTGTCGCTCTTTGGTCTATGGATGAAGCAGAAATGCCTAATTGGTAAGTAAGTAAGGAGGAAGAGCCTAGTTCAAAGGATCCTTCAGGAACATCATCCTTCTGCATCATCTCTTCAGCAATGCCTCTAGCCTTGGTGGCCTCTTCTCTGTTGCAGTCCATCACTAGTCTAGAATGATAAAAGATCAATCATTCATCATAAAGATAAAAATTTATACAAAAAAGACACCTCAAACCATAAGATTAAAGAACCCCACAAACAAACAAAAAAAGATAAACGATCACTCTTTGATTGATGAAAACAAAAAAGAACTTGATTTTGATTTCTATACAAAAAAAAATACAAAGAGTTGACGAAGAAACTTACAGTGAAGCTGATAACTTGGGTTGTTTGAGAATGCAAATGAAAGAGGATTGGAGGCAAAGGGAGAGTGAAGAAATTTGTATATATAGGGAAATTGTCAAGATTATGGTAATACATTATGTCTTGATGACTAGGATCCAGGAGGATTAGCAATTTCTTTTAATTGTTTACAACATTTTACTTGATTTAATTTGATGAGTGGGAGTCACGAGGATAAATTTTACGCTTCATTTGATTTACTTTGATGAGCAGGAGTCAAAAGGAAAAATTTCAAATTTTAGTTCTTGTGATATTTTCTTAAGCATTTAATTTGATGAGTAGGAGCTAAGAAAGTAAAATTGAAATATTATTTCATTTACTTTGCTGAATAGGAGCCAAGAAGGTAAATTTTGACTTTTAGTTCTTTTATTTTCTTAAGCATTTAATTTGATGAGTAGGACTACAGGAGAGTAAATTTGGAATTTTATTTAATCTTATTTGATGAGTAGAAGTCAAGAAGGTAAATTTTAAATTTTAATTTTAGTGATATTTTCCCAAATATTTAATTTGATGAGTAGGAGCCAGCACCTCGGAGGGTAAATTTTGAATTTTATTTTATTTAATTTGATGAGTAGGAACAAAAATGATAAATCAATAATCTCTTAAAAATTGGATCATTTCTTATGTCAAATATAGTAATTTTTTAATGTTTTCTCTTGAATGAACCTTATTACCTAACCAATTAATTTATTCACTTAGATTGTGTCAAAGTTTTGTTATTTTGATCTTCACTATAAAATTTCAATCATTAATATCTTAATGCTTTGAAGTGATGTTGTTCAACTAAAATTTAATCTCACAATCTCCTCAAGAACAACAAAATATAATGGCATCGTTAATCAGGAGACCTTCAATTAATTAACTACAATCAATGTGTAGTTAAACAAATACAAATATAAAAATGACTCAATTATAGAAAAACATATAAAGTAATGTATAGTGTGTTTTGTCTTTACAAAGTCCCCCAACCCCTTAACAATATGTTTGTTGGGTTTTAAAAGGTTTGACTGGAAAGTGAAGAGTTGCGACTTTTATGAAGAATTGTGACTTCAATTAAAAGTTGCGACTTTTATGAAAGGTTGTGACCTTTCAAAAGGGTTGTAACTTTTCAAGGGTTCTGACCTTTCCAATAAGGCACAATAAACATGTATTCATACTATCCTTTGTTGTATATAAATAGACAGATTTCCTCTCATTTTATAACAACCTATTTTCTGAACTTCTTATACTACAAAATTTAGTATTCTAAGTATACTCTACTAGCGTTGAGTGGTTCGCTGACACTATAGGTATATGTATCGACGCACTAGTGATAAAGATCATTTTATGATGAGAGGATATTTTCAGTTAACCTTGGGTACTTGAGGGGAAAAATTTCCTTAAGGAAATACTTTTCATTCAGTGGGCTGGATTTCTTCTTTGATAAAAATATTTCATATATTATTTCTAATATGTTTCTGATTCTATTTTCTCCACTGATTTAATTTTCTAGTTTGGAAAAATACTCTTTAAACTTTGTTGTTTCTTACCAAGTTCTTCAAAGTTTTTACACTAAGTATCTTAAGGAAATTAATATACTGCTGGTATATTTTGTATTCTACTGTTTGAGGGAAACTGATAATGGAAGTACAAGATTACTGCACTACTTTTCTAGAGTTTGGTGCCCTGTTTAGCAAAGTCGAAGTGATAATGTACCAGAAGAATTGGTGATATTCTGGTTAAAGATTACACCGGGTAACCTTTTTATTATTTATATTAGGAGGAAAATAATTTCTAAAAGTTTACATGATAAATATCATATGTCTTTGGAAAAGATCTGCAAACCATATGTTTTTTGAATGAATTTTTCTTAGCAAATAGTGTTTGTCTTTAAAATTCTTTAGTTTGCCGAATGAGATATGCATATTTTGGTTAGATAAGATACTATGTCCAAATGTTTTAGTTGGCAGGATATTTGAAAACAAAAGCATATCTATGTGATAATCTAAGAATATATTTTGTTCTATTTGGAGAATAAAAAGAAAATCTTTTGTAGTTTTATACTCCATATAAAATTTGATTGTGTCTAATTTTCGGAGACTAAATTTTTTTGTAGTTTACTACTCTGTATAAATTAGACTGTGCAATTGGTTTGAAGAATATGAAAACTTCACCTAATAAGTTAGTGTTGTACTTTTGGTTTTCTACTCCGTTTGAATTTGAAACTGATTTGAAGTCATAAAAAGTTCATCCGCATTCAAAGTTCATTCGATTAACTATTTGATGAATATAAAATTTCATTGTTAAATAGAAACAAATTGTACAAAAAATTTGTCTTCATTGTTATTATTCTAAATACTAAGAGGTATATCTAATTGTGATAGCAAGAAAACAAAAAGGACTAGTGACTTAAAGTGAATGATTTTGTACCTACGTTAGGTGGCTCTATGGAATGAACTTTGATATTGTGTAAAGATTGTTGAAGAGAATTGAAGCACTATAATCCTTTTGTAGAATAATATTTCCAAAAGAGGTTTCGTGCTTTCATTGGCAATTTGATAGTATGGAGAAAACATATGTGCAAAATTTATTTTCAAATACTTCAAAAATATATTGATAAATATAAAATTAGATTTACTGAAATGCTTGTATTATGTTTGACCCCACAAAACTCTTTGATATACAAAATAGTTGTTTTCTTTTATGGAAGAGTGTCACTTAAAATGTTGGGTCTTTTTTCATGAAATATTTGTCTATTAAAATACAACTATGTATATACACAAGAATATTTGTGGAAAGTCATTTGTCATGTATGTGTTGTAAAAGAAACATTTCGGTCATATTGCCCTTATTGGACCCACGAAACTATGTTTATGGGTAATTCTATAACTACAAAATTGAAATTTATGGAAAGGTCCTTCTAAAAAGGAAAGAAAATTTGACAATGTGCTGACTCTGAACAATGTTTGTATCAGACAAAATTGTACTAAGTAGAACAAAATATTTGTGAGAAAAAAACTACCTCACAGAGGGCTTTTCAAACTCAACATTTTTATTTGTTCTTACTTGCTTGAGTCAAACTATTTGTGACATGAATGATTAGGATATGTCAATTACAAAACATTGTAAGGAAAACTGATCAACTTAGAAGTTTTGTCTAACTTTAAGTGCAATAAATAAAAATGTCAAAATTGTGTTGAATCTAAGTATGTTAAGCATTCTTATAAATATGTTGCAAGGAATTCTAAATCCTTAGAGTTGACTTATATGGACATTTTTTATATGAAATCAACACCATCTCGTGGTGATAAAAAGGTATCTCATAACTTTTATTGACAATTGCATTAGATACGATTATGTCTATTTGTTGAATGGTAACGATGAAGCAATAGAAATGTCTAGGCAATACAAAATTAAAGTTGAAAATCAATTGGCAAAAAGATAAGAAGTTATAGGGATGGAGAGTATAAATCTCCTTTTATCGAAATATGTTTGGGAAGTGGAATTATCCATCAAACTATTATCATAATCACCTCAATCTAATGTAATTGCAGGATGAAAAAAATGAACTTTGAAGAAAATGACGAATGCATTACTTATAAGTTCAGTTTTACCATGAAACTTGTGTGGAGAAGCTACCATACAGCAAAATGGAACAACAAAAAGTTTTGTCTGTACAGAAAGAAAGCAATAAAAAGTTTTTTTTGGTTCAGGACACAATCTATTCCATATGAGAAATGAAAAAGAAGGATGTCCAACTTGAAATATTTCAAAGTGTTGGGGTGTCTAGCCAAATTCCAAGTTCTTATGCCAAAAGGATCAAAATCGGACCTAAGAATGTGAACGGTAAAATTAGACTGGAGTAGTCTAGTGAAGGGTCTAAAAAGACCTTGGAAAGAACCAAAGGATATTGTACTTGATAAATAAATTTGGAGGCACAGTAAATGTCAAAGGACATCTACTTCCTTCAAATTTGATTTTGTAACATTTCTTCTTGAAAATAAGTCTAATATATTTAATGAAGCTATGTCTTCTGCGAACTACATCTTTGGGAAAGAGGCTGTCAATAGTGAGATTGATTCAATCTTGAGTAAACACACTTGGAGGCAGATTGATCTCCCTTGCTGCAGTATATGACCTTCAAATTCATTAAATGGGTGTGAAAACAACTTCTTAAATGGAGGATTAGAGAAAGAAATTTACATGGAACAACCCGAGGGTTTTATGGTTCATGGGTGCAAACTTGTTAAGTCACTTTATGGACTAAAACAAGCACCCAAACAATGATATGTGAAATTTGCCCAAACCATGTTGGCAAATGGATTTAAGAATGATGGAAGTGATAAACGTGTTTATATTAAAGATACTCCAAATCACAAGGTCATTGTTTGTTTGTATGTTGATGGCATGTTGATCATCAGAAGAGACACTTATGACATAAATACTTCTAAACATATGCTAGAAAGAAATTTTGAAAGATCTTGGAGTTGCTGATGTAATCTTAGGTATAAGAATTCTTAAAACTCCACAATGTTTAGCATTGTCATAGTCTCTTTAAATTGAAAATGTACTTGACAAGTTGAAGTATTTGGAGTTTAGTACTTTCAAGATTCCAATAAATGTGAGCTTTGCACTTTAAAAGAATGAAGGTGAAAGTGACTCAAAATTGAATTATGCTAGAGTATTGGGAAGTGTGATGTATATCATGAAGTGTACGTGATCAGATATAGCATGTATTATTAGTAAACGAAGTCGGTTCATTAGTAATCCTAATCAAACTCACTGGATGAAAATGAAAAGATTTTAGGGAATTGGAAACATAATCAAAATTATGTGTTGCATTATAAAAAATATCCAACAGTATTGAAAGGATAGAGTGATGAAATTGGATCACCAGTAAAATGAAGAAAAATCCACACGTGGATATGTATTTACTCTTAGTGGAGGAGCAGTCTTTTGGAAATCTACCAAATAGACATGTATCGCTCGCTCTATAATAGAATTTGAGTTTATCGCTCTAGATGAAGCTGGTGAATAAGTTGAATGGCTTCGAAATCTCTTGAAAGATATTTTTTAGGCCCAAATATTTGGCATCAGTATGCACACACTTTGATAGTCAAACCGCAATACGTACGTCATAGATCATGATGTTTAATGGAGACCCAAATGTGAAAGTGATGTTTGCGTAATCAAGACACAACTTCCAATGCAAGTGTCTACGATCGTACAATAGTAAAGTAACCCAACCAAGGGTTGGGATAATTCCCACAGGGAGTGCTTTTGAGAATTAGTAGAAAAATAAAATTAAGTTCTGATTAGTCATAGCTGAAAATATTGTTGAATACAAACATACTAAATTTAAGGGGTGACACAAAAGTGTCAATTAACGATGGGGTTTTGTCACAAGTAAGTAAAAGCAAGCAAAAATGCAAAGAGTACAAATCAAGGAGATAGGGTTCTTGGGAGGTGATAGGAATATGGGTTAGACTGGACTATTGGGTATATGCTTTTGATAGTAAATCTGCTGAATATTTGTGACTAGGCTAAACTATAGTGGGGGTAAATTTTCACTCGAGCAACGTATCCCTAATCAAATGGGTTCCTCTCGGACACCCTCTTGTCGGATGAAGAACAACCTACGCCTTATCCCACTCACTCTCTTGAGCTGAGTGTGTGAGAGATAGAATAGGGTTCACTCTCTCGAGTTGAACCTCATGTCGACCCACTCCCACCAGCCATCAATTTAGTAGTCGTAGTTTTACGACCTCTCTCTCGAGCAAGCAAAAAACACGAAGGTGAAATCGTATTTGCAACTACAATTTCATTAAGTTCCACCACAACTACTAAACGAAATCACATCTAAACAACAAATAAATCATCAACAAGCAAGACCCAACAGATAATCTAACCCATATTTACAAAATCACACCCCAAGAATTGGGTTTTAGCTAGACATGTAAAAGAGATAGAAATTTATACCATTATGAGTTTGCATTCAAATGGGTATGAAGATTCAAGTCTCAAAACAAGTCAAAACTGAAGAATCCACAAGACCCAAGTCCAAAATCTTAGAGTTGAAACCCTTTGAATCTTCAAGTTCTTCAAAACCCTCTCCAAACTTAGAACTCAAAAATAGAAGCAAAGTCAGAAAAAAAATTACTGTTTAAATCTAAAAATCGATCCTAGAATAATAATTTTCAACGAGTATTTATAGTTTCCAAAAATCTGTGCTGCAGCGAATCATTTTGCGTCGTTAGTCGAGATCGCCGATCAACTCGGCGATCTGCCCTTTGGTAGGGTCCATCGCTGTCTTGCTCTATCCTTCAGCATCGTCGTGTTTGGATCATTGGGCGATATAGTACAGCTTTGCGAAACTGCTCGGCGATACGCCGACTGCTCCTTTTCACCGCCGATTTGATCCTTTCCTTCTGGGCTCAGCACACTGGAACAAAAGGCGAGGATAGGACCTTTTGGAGACTCGCCGAATATCTTCGGCAATTCTCAGATCTTCATTTCTTCGTTCTTTCAGCTGCCTTTGTTCCTTTTTTTTTCTAAGTAGTGTCCATTCTTTCCTTCAAACTCCAAATACCTGAAACTTAAGGGTTTTCATCAGATATTGAGATAAAATATGCATTTGAGGACACTAATTCTATCAAAATATAGCCCTAAATGAGTCCAATTTGTGGACTCATCAGCACCCCCAACTTAAACTTTTGCTTGTCCTCAAGCAAACTCAAGCTCAGCTGTTCAAAAAAAAGAGGTCTCGAACAGTGCTACACAAGACTCAATCATGAATGCACACAACAAGACTCAAATTACTTATTCAAAGATCAAATGTGCACTCAAAGATTCAAGTTGTGCCTCACCAATATCAAAGAATTTTGTGCTCACAATACTTGCTGCAAATGCAAGTTCAAGCTCAACCAAAGTGTTCAATGCCCTCCCATAAGGAATGATTTCATATTCACACACAAAGGTTTAATCATTTAAAGTTCTGGAATCAAATGCAACACTCACTCTCACAAGGAAGAACACAATGCATGCTTTCACCCATAGGTTTGCCCGTATTTTCCTATCAACATTTGTTTCAGCTCACTCAAGATCAAAAAGGTCTTTTCAAGGCTTGTAATGGGGATGAGTGCAAAGGTGTGGTCATTTAGCCTTAGTGACTTTCATCCTCATGAAATGTGGTGCTCACAACACTTCCTTTCCTTTTCCTTCATCATTCTCTTTGGTGCTCATAAGTCATCCTATTATTCATTTTCCATGGAGTGCTTGGAAACCCCATTTCTTTTGTACTTTATTCCACAACTTTCTCTTCTTATTTTTATTTTTATTTTATATATATATATATATTTTATTTTTTATTTTTATTTTTTTTATATGGAGGGGTTCCAGTTTTCTCAAAACCATGAGTAAAAGGGACTTTCTTGCACTTCTTGATTTGCCTTTTCTTTTCACCAAACCCCAACTTAGGCCCTATTCAACTAACCACAACTTCATGAGGATTATGGGTAATGGATAAAGGAAGGTCTAGTTTTCATCACGTTTCTTCCAAATGAAGGTAAGGCTCAAGTGGTGTTCAAAAGCGGTTCACACACTCACAAGGTAGGTCACAAAAGAGGTATATATCAAATTGGCTCACACTCTTAGAGGTTGCCTAAGATCATATCAAGTGATAGCATCACTTAGTTGACCGGACAAACGGGGCAAATTATAGGATCCATCATGCATAGTTCACAGGTAAGCTCATAACACTAGGCATTGACACTATCAGTCAAACAAGACTCTACACTTTCGCTAGTGTGGAATGATCATCACAAGAGACTCAATTCGATACTAGGCTAGTCATAACGAGAAGCAAAGAGTTCACATATTTTCTATGAAACTTCATTTGGCCTCATCGTAGCTGCGAATTCATGTTCGTTTGATTGAGAGCACTATTCAAGTCATCGATATTGATCGGAATCGAGACTTAAATTTTGCAAACGAACAGTCACATTGAACACACGAGAGGTGGCAAAACTTTTCGAACGGGACAAAATCATTTTTGCAATTTAAAATGAAAGGAGCCACAAGCTCAAACATCCACAGAAAGAAGTGTAAACACAATTTAAGCACAAAGATCAACTATAAACAAAACACGAACATCAATAGCACAAAAAGGTGGGCCTCACCCCACTACAAATTAAAACATTTATCCTCAATTGCAAATAACACAGAATCTGAAATGTAAAATAAAGAAAGACAAAGAGGGAGGTAAACTGGTGATCCTGGCTAATCGGTCCCTCCATCTGCCCGGGCATCAGTGCCTGATGTGTCAACTTTGAATTTGACAATGGCCCCCAGAGCTTCTTCAGAAGATTTAGCGGCAGCTAACTTGCTAAGGTTGCCCATATCATGAGCTGCCAAAAAGGAGTTGATAGCTGTGAAGAATCCACGTCTCAACGAGGGAATAGTGGGGTCTCGGGGATTTGTTCTCTTGCTGGCACTTGGCTTCTTGCCCTCATTATCCATTTTGGGAGGATTTGTTGCCTTTGTATTTTTTCTAAAATTTTTCGCTCTTGTTTGTCGGTGTGGCATACCTCTTCCAGCTACTTTTGGTCTAGCCATTTCTGCAAAGCTTTGACAAAAAGTTAAAAAGTATTCAAACAAAAGCAAGGCAGTTCAATTGCAAAATCACTTCACAGAACCAGTTGGCGAAGCACGTAACCACTTAGGCGGTTCACTGAGTGCAGTGCATAGAGAATACAAGGGTGCATACAAAGGGCGAATAGGAAATCTTTCGGTGAGGCGCCGAATGCATTCGGCGACATCATGCTTCTCGCCAAAAGTTACAGAATTCAACATCACATTTAGCATTAAATTAAAGGCGAGATGGGGAGTGTAGGCAAACCGTCTAGTGGTTCGGGGAGCTCGACCCAGCTCGCCATGACCCAATGTGCCTGCTTTCGACCCAACTTTCCCAAATTCAACCCTGTGACCCCTGAAATAAAAATTAAGGCATGCACAACTCAAATTAGGCTTAGACCCAGTAACAATCATGCACAACCCACAATTTTTCATCCAATTTAAAGTGCAACCTTTAGGAATTAATTATTTAACTTAGTATGGGCAAAATTTGCAAACTTAACAGGCAAACAAATATTTTAATCCTACCCGAGAGGCCCAACACACATCATCAAAGTAATGCCATTTCATATGAGTACAACTTTTGAGGAAAGAAACGTAGGGCTCGGAAACCAACCTTAGATGCTGATTAAGATGCTACTGAGATGCTAGGCGGCAACGCAATCCAGATCTAAGCACAATTTAATAACCAACACACAATAGAAATGCAGTGAAATTAAGAATAAAACTAGGTGCAAGTTTGTAAAGTTTGAAAATTAGGGAGAGCATAGGACTTCTAAACGTTTGTCTTGAAAAATTGTCCAGTTCTTGCCCACTTGGTGACATTAGTTGTGAGTGTCGAACCATTCAGCGTCACGCCGAGCAATCACCCTCATCGCCGAGTTTTACAAAATCCCCCAGTTTATGTGGGGATCCAAACGGCGATTCACATCGGGGTCGCCGAGCTAATCGGTGACTCGCCACTCATTTCTTTGGGCCCACCGAGTTTTACAGACCCCAAACCCAAGCTGGGTTGCATCAAACGGCAGTGAGAGTTCAGTCACCTAAGACTTCGGCAACTCGCCAACCGACATTTCCCTCGCCAATATCTTTCTTTCCAATGCTTCCCACACTTCTTCCTGCACAATTAACACACCTTTATTTTATCAAAGAAAAATAAAGCAATAAATGGTTTTGAGTTGCCTCCCAAATAGCGCCTTAGTTAACGTCGTGGCACGACACAAGTCCACCTTCAAACCTCATTTTTTAAGGTTGAACCTAGTGCAACTAGATGATCCCAATTGTTCATTTGGATGGAGCTGAGACAATACATGACCCAAGAGAGTTTCAATTAGCTGGATAGATCTAGAGTGAGAACCGCTCATGTGAGTTAGCACTTCTACATTTTCTCTAATTTCTTCTAACACTCTATCTTGCTCATTTAGCTTTTGGAGAATGACTAATAGCGTATCCTTGATATGTCTATT
The DNA here is from genome assembly GCA_036250405.1 of Solanum raphanifolium. Classification (NCBI taxonomy): domain Eukaryota; kingdom Viridiplantae; phylum Streptophyta; class Magnoliopsida; order Solanales; family Solanaceae; genus Solanum; species Solanum raphanifolium. The sequence continues at coordinate 23,626 of JAJOOE010014579.1, forward strand.
TTCATTGTCCATAGACCTTCCCTAATCGGTAGGTAGTATGCATTTGCTATTCTTTTTGGACATCACCTCCAGTTCCTCGACCCTTTGGGTCAAGTTATGCATCTGACCTAGCAAAACAATCAATTCCTGATCCTTCTTAGTATCCTTGTTGGGTTTGGCCTCAAGGTCAAGGAGTTTAGCTGCGGTCTCATAGGGGTATCTCTCAAGACCACCCAGGACAAGTTGATCGATTAATCCTCTATTTCCGGGATTAAGACTCCTATAGAAGCACTCCAGTAGGACTAGATCGGGAATTTCATGAGTTGAGAATTGCATCAATAGTGCTTTAAACTTCATCCATGACTCAAGAAAAAGTTCACCTTTCATCTGTTTGAAGGTCAGGACGCTATCCTTGAACCTCATCACTTCTACCGAGAGGTGCTCTATTGGGTCATCGTCATTAACCACACTCATCTCTCTTGTTGTTAGCACAACCATACGAAACAAAACTGAAAATTAAGTAAGTAGAACTACAACTAAGAAGAACAACTTTTTTTTTTACCAATCTAAGAATTCTCAAATAACACCACTACCCGGCAACGGCGCCATTTTGATGTTGGCATAATCAAGACACAACTTCGAATGCAAGTGTCTACGATCATACAATAGTATAGTAATCCAGCATAGGGTTGGAATCGTTCCCATATGGAGTGGTTTAGAGAATTAGTAGAAAAATAAAATTAAGTTCTACTTAGTCATAGCTGAAAACATTGTCGAATACAAACATACTAAATTTGAGGGGTGACACAAAAGTGTTAATTAACTATGGGGTTTTGTCAAAAGTAAGTAAAAGCAAGCAAAAATGCAAAGAGTACTAATCACGGAGATGGTGTTCTTGGGATGTGATAGGAATACAGGTTAGACTGGACTATTGGGTACATGCTTTTGATAGTAAATCTGCTGAATATTTGTGACTAGGCAAGACTATAGTGGAGGTAAATTCTCTCTCGAGCAACTTACCCCGAACAAATGGGTTCCTCTTGGACACCCACTTGTCGCATGAGGAATAGCCTCCGCCTTAGCCCACTCACTCTCTCGAGCTGAGTGTGTGAGAGAAGGACTAGGGTTCACTCTCTCAAGCTGAACCTTATGTCGACCCACTCCCACCGACCATCAATTTAATAGTCTTAGTTATACGACCTCTCTCTCGAGCAAGCCAAAAACATAAAGGTTAAATCATATTTTCAACTACAATTTCATTCAGTTCCACCACAACTGCTAAATGAAATCACATCTAAACAACAAATAAATAATCAATAAGCAAGACCCAACAGATAATCTAACCCATATTCACAAAATCATACCCCAAGAATTGGGGTTTTAGCTAGACATGTAAAAGAGATAGAAATTTATACCAATATGAGTTTGCATTCAAATGGGTATGAAGATTCAAGTCTCAAAACAAGTCAAAACTGAAGAATCCACAAGGCCCAAGTCCAAAATCTTGGAGTTGAAACTCATTGAATCTTCAAGTTCTTCAAAACCCTCTCCAAACTTAGAACTCAAAAATAGAAGCAAAGTCTGAAAAATTACTCTTCAAAGCTAAAAATCGATCCTAGAATAATAATTCTCAACGAATATTTATACTTTTCAAAAATCTGTGTTGCAGCGGATCATTCGACGTCGTTAGTCGAGATCGTCGATCAACTCAGCGATTAGCCATTTGTTAGGTTTCACTGCCGTCTTGCTCTATCCTTCAGCATCATCATGTTTGGATCATTGGGCGACATAGTACAGCTTCGCGAAACTGCTCGGCGATACGCCGACTACATCTTTTCACCGTCGATTTGATTCTTTCCTTCAGTGCTCAGTACACTAGAACAAAAGGCAAGGATAGGACCCTTTTCGCTACTCACCGAATGGGTTCGGCGATTCTTAGATCTTCATTTCTTCGTTCTTTCACCTGCCTTTGTTCCTTTTTTTTCTAAGTAGTGTCCATGCTTTCATTCAAACTCCAAATACCTGAAACTTAAGGGTTTTCATCAGATATTGAGATAAAATATGCATTTGAGGACACTAATTCTATCAAAATATAGCCCTGAATGAGTCCAATTTGTGGACTCTTTAGAAAGCCCGAAGAAACTAACAATGGTATGCCTACTGTAATCTTCAAATCTAGTGACTACTATGGGGTGATGGCTGAGGAGTGCCGATACACGATTATTGGCAAGTTTGTTTGAATAAGGCCTAACATAGAACGCATTCACTTGAGGACAAACAAACAAAGGACCAGGAACAGCATAGAGAAAAGAAAACTGCATGAAGAGGAGAAGACTAGCATACTTGAGGATCAACAAATGGGGACCAAAATGCAACACACAAGTCCCAATTCTGAACATGTGCCTTCAGAGAGATCTCAGGATTTTCTTCAGAAGATTTCCAGTTATAAGAAGAAAGAAAAAAAATAAAAAGTAGACTTCTACTATATCAAAATCCATTCAGGCAATGAAATGTAAATTGTGGAACAAGAAGAGTACTAAAGAAAAGAAGGGAGAGAAAGGATTTATTCCGTCCAATTGGATGTAAATAGGTTTATTCAATTAAACTTCATTCTGATGGAACTCTTGATCGGTACAAAGCTCAATTGGTGGTCCTTGGTAACAAACAGGATTATAGTGTAGACTATGAGGAGACTTTTGTACTGTAGCAAAAATGGCTACGACACGAACTATTATTGCCATTGCTGCATAACAAAATTGGCCTCTTTATGAAATGGATGTCAAAAATTATTTTATACATGGTGATCTCAAAGAAGATATTTATATGAAACCCCCACCTTGTTTTGTCTCATCAGCTACATCAGATGTATGCAAGTTGAAACAATCTTTATATGGATTAAAATAAGCTCTGAGAGCTTCATTTGAAATCTTTCGGTCTACTTTACTTCAATTCTCTTTTGAGCATAGAAAATATTACTCATCTTTGTTTCTTCAAAAAACATCTGCAGGTTGTGTTCTTCATTTGGTGTATGTAGATGACATTATTATCACAAGAGCTGATTCTTCACTAATCACTAGCCTCCAATAGCACCTTAACGATTATTTTCATATGAAAGATCTTGGTACTCTTACATACTTTTTGGGGTTAGAAGTTCATTATAATTCTTTAGGTGTGTTCTTGAACCAATACAAATTAAATATACTCAGGACTTGATTGCTTTGGCTGGTCTTCAAGAATTTTCCTCTGTAAATACTCCATTGGAATTGAATGTAAATTATTGTCATGTAGAAGGAGATCTTCTTCTTGATCCAACTTTGTATAGGCAATTAGTTGTGAGCATAAATTATCTTACTATTACTCAGCCTGATATCTCTTTTGCAGTTCAACAAGTCAGTCAATTTATGCACTCTCCCTGCCATCTACATTTTGTGGTTGTCCGTCGCATCATTCGATATCTCTTAGGAACATCTACTTGTGGATTATTCTTTCCTAGTGGTTCTGAGATTCAGGTTAATGCATTTAATGATTCTGATTGGGCTGGATGTCCTGATACTCGTCGTTCTATCACGGGTTGGTGCATGTTTCTTGGAGATTCTTTGATATCTTGGAAGAGCAAGAAGCAAGACCGTGTATCAAAATCTTCTATCAAATCAGAATATCGAGCAATGTCTCTTGCTTGCTCTGAGATTGTTTGGCTTCGTGGTTTACTTGCAGAAATTGGATTTCCTCAATCTAATCCTACTCCTCTCCATGCTGACAACACAAGTGCTATTCAGATTGCTACTAATCCAGTTTATGATAAAAGGACTAAACACATTGAAGTGGACTGTCATTATATCAGAGAAGCTATAGATAAGAGAGTCATTACTCTTCCACATGTATCCAGTGATCTTCAAATAGCTGATGTGTTTTCAAAGTCTATGGCACGACAACGTCAATAGTTTCTGGTAGGCAATTGTTGTTTTTTGATCCACCAGCAACAATTTGAGGGGGGGGGGGGGGATGTTAGCATGATTGGATAGATTCTAAATATATGTACATATCTATGTAATAACTCTAAATATTTGTGTAATGATGATAGGAGATAACATAGATTAATGTAGCATATCTTCATGGATATTACAATTAGGAATAGCATATATTTAGGGATATATAGCAGATTTTAGGAATGTAAATCAGAATTTTTTCTTTTTAATTGAAGAACTCTTATTTGAGAGCACTCATTCAGCAAAATGACTAGGAAAATGCTACTAAGACGAATGTTACTGTTTCTACAGATAATGAGACCGAAATGGCTACAGGGATTAATTTTGCTGATTTTAATGATACTTTAGCCAATAACATTGACAACAGTATTGCTTCTACTTCAGAAGTTATAGTACAAAAAGTTGACAAAATTTCTATTGCTTATACTACTGCCAAAGTGATAAGTTCAGAGGTTAATCCTAGCAATGTTAATGTGACAAAGGCTGTTGATATTCCTACTTCTCCTACATAAACCAACAGGATAAGTTCAGAGGTTGAGAATTCTATGTCTAGAGGAGATAAGACAAACCAACACCAAAAGCACAAAGCCAAACAAAGAGAACCCAGAAGCACAATATTGATAACAAAAAAACATAAGAAAAAGCAGAAGAAGAAGAAGAAGAAGAAGAAGAAGAAGAAGAAGAAGAAGAAGAAGAAGAATCCTACTGTATCAAATTCCATTCAGGCTATGAAAAGTAAATCGTGGAACAAGAAGAGTATTAAAGCAAAGAAGGGAGGGAAAGGAAAGATACCAAAGTATTTATACAATGGAAAAGATACTACTAAAATTCCAGAAGTGCATCACATCTCCTACAATGAGAAGGTAGTACACAACACCACAAGAATTCAAGAACACAACAATAGAAATAGGGAGATGCAAACCAGCTCTCAAAGAAGCACCAACCTAGTAGAAGATCTATCTGACTCAGGAATACATGTTACTCTATTTGCGATTAATATTTTCAAAGATATTAATGGGAAACTTATAGTAAATTTGAGACCTCTGAGAATAGGTAAGTTTCAACGGCTTGAACAAAATCACATCAATGATATGAATATGGACAGCATAGTCGAAGAATCACATGAGGAATTTGGACAAGATCAGGAGCAAGGGGTTTTTTTTATCCTCAAGGATCCCGAAAATCCCTTGGAAAAGGATATTCAGGATATCACTGACAAAAATGGTCTTTCTCCGAGAGGCCCAAAACAGAGGAGAGAAAGAAAAAAAGAAAGTCAAGCAGGACATACTAGTCAGGCAGGACTGTTACATGACAAAATCAAATACAAAAGCTCTCATCCCCATATGTTTAAATGATTAAAGCAATCACAAGGAATATTAGGAGTATGAGGTCGACAGGGGCTTTTGACAGACTCATGAGACTGGTCAATCTTCACAAAGTAAATTTTATTGCTTTACAAGAGCCCTTCCTCATTCCCAATCAGATTGAGGAATTCAGGACTCTTTTGGATCTGATCATGTTATCTCCAATATCAACAGTAAGATTTCGTGTTTTTGGAATGACTCCATAAATTGCAGCCTCGTCTCCCATCACAAACAACAACTCACCTTTAAGGTCAACAACATCGGTGACTCATATGATATTTGGGTCACAGTTTGTATATGCTAAAAGCAACTCTAGCTAAAGAATGAGATTATGGAGAAGTCTTCGGATAGTTTATGGTATGGTTAATGGTCCTTGGGCTGTGTTCGGAGATTTCAATACTATTTTGAATGCTGATGAGAAGAAGGGTGGAGTGCCTCATACTTTATCCAAGAGCTTGAACTTCATAAGTTGTATGGATGATTGTGGTCTTATGGACTTGACGTAATAGTAGGAGAATGAGGTGGAAAATCAGTAAGAGACTTGACAGAGTTATTATTAATGATGCATGGGCGTCCAAATTTCCACTTACCAGAATTCATCATCTCCCTAAGACCGGTTCTGATCATAATATCTTATTGCTTCAAGGTGCACAAGATGAGGCCACCCACATTAAATATTTTAAGTTCTTGAAATTTTGGACAGAACAAGAAGGTTTTATAGATGTGGTCAAGGAAGTTTGGGACAATGAGATCACGGGAAATGTGGAGATTACAAAATAAAATAAAAAACCTTTCTAAAGCTCTTAGAAAAAAGTCCAAAGAATGCATTGCAGACGTTTTTGATATCGTCAAACAAAAGGAGGAACATAACAGGTTAATGGAGGAGCAATATGAAATGAATAACTCCGATCACAATAGAATCCTTCTTCACAAATCTCAAGCTGATTACATTAAATGGCTGAAGTTTCAAGATTCCATTGTGAGGCAAAAAGCTAGAGTCAAGTGAGCAGATCCGACAAAGGTGAAACTAACTCCAAATATTTCTAGTGTCATCAGAGGGAGCAGAAGACATGCTCAAATCCTTAGGATTAAGGACTATACTGGCAGATGGTTAGACAATATTGACCAAATATCCGAAGCAGCAATTGATCACATCAGTAATATTTTCACTCGCTCAAATGATGCCGGAGCTTCCAGTGGTTCCTTCTTCAGGTATTTAGATACTTTCGTTACTGATATTGACAATGACTCTCTGGAAGCTATTCCTACCGAGGAGGAGATTAAGTCTGCAGATTTCTCCAAGGATCCTAACAGTTGTGCAACTCCAGGCGGATATAATGGTATGTTTTCTCAGTTTGATTGGAACACTGTCAAGCAAAACATTACTGACTATGAGCTAGCTTTTTTCAGTGGAGCTAATTTAACTAGGTTTTTTTCCCACTCATGCTTGGTTTATTTCCAAAAGTAAAGGCTCCTGATCATTTTTCACAACTCAGGCCTATAAGCTTGAGTAATTTTACCAACAAAATCCTCTCCAATATTCTTTCCTTGAGACTTGGCCATATCCTTCCTAAACCTATCTCCAAAACCAATTAGGTTTTATCAAGGGACGGCTAATTACTGAAAACATTCTTTTGGCGCAAGAAATTGTCCATGACATAAGAAGGGGGTAATGTTGGCGGGAACTTGGTTATGAAATTAGATATGTCAAAGGCTTGCGATAAAGTTTCTTGGGTTTTACTTATGTCTGTCCTCAGAAAGCTTGGCTTCAGAGAACGTTTGGTAGAACTCGTATGTCAATCACATCGCCCTCTTAGGCATTAATATAGCCCCATAACAGCACATAGTTCTCTTAGGTATCAACATAGCTTATAGACAACTCATAGCCCTCTTAGGCAACAACATAGCCATGTAGGAAGCCCATAGCCTTCTTAGGCGTCAATATAGCCCTAT
>JAJOOE010014580.1:0-24691 GCA_036250405.1 Solanum raphanifolium
TTTGTAAGCTCCCCCCTCCCCCCTCCCCCCTCCCCCCAATTTTTTTAAAAAAAAACTTATATAAGTAGGTGTTAGTTGCGTAGACACATCATTCATGTTCTTCTATAATTATTTCATCAATTCTCTGTACTAGCCATGAGTGACACAAAAATCATAAAACTAAGTTTGATTTTCTTTATGATCTACTTAGTGAATTCTAGCCCACCTGAAGATCCCATAAAATGTTCATACGACACCAATTTTAATTGCACCATTACAAACACTTATGGGGCCTTCCCAGATCGAACCATTTGCAAGGCAGCTCAAGCTGTTTTTCCAACCACAGAAGAAGAAGTCATTTCTATAGTAGCGAATGCAACAAGGGAAAAGCGAAAAATGAAAATCACAACTCGATTTTCTAGTAGCATACCCAAATTGGTATATCTAGACAATGGTGATCAAAACGGGTTACTTATAAGTACAAAATTCCTAAATAAAATCATAAGAATCGATCAAGAAAACATGGTGATCACCGTTGAAAGTGGGGTGACATTGAGACAACTAATTAGTGATGCGGGTAAAGCAGGTTTGGTCCTGCCTTACACGCCTTACTGGTGGGGTTTAACGATTGGTGGCTTAATTGGGACCGGAGCTCATGGAAGTTCTCTCTGGGGTTTGGGAAGTTCTGTACATGATTATATTGTACAACTTAGAATTGTTACACCAGCTGATGCGGCAAATAATTATGCTAAAGTCCGTATATTGGAAAATGGTAGCCCCGACTTGAATGCTGTTAGAGTGTCACTAGGTGTTCTTGGAATTGTTTCACAGGTATCTACTTTTTTATAATTATATCATCGGGTCGTTTGGTAAGATGTATTAGATTTTCACTAATACATGCATATATTAGTTATGATATTATTAATCATATTCATATCATATATGACGTATAATTAATACATGATATATAAATCATGTTTAGTTCTCTTTTCAATGTGAAAAAATCAAACACAGATTTTGAATGACAAATCTAATCCTTATGTATGTGTGTATGTGAATTAAATTTAGGTGACACTAAAACTAGAACGAGTGTTCAAACGTTCAATTACCTTTTCTGAAAGGGATGACTCAAACTTAGGGGAAGATGCAGCTACTTTTGGGAGACAACATGAATTTGCTGATTTTATGTATCCGAGTCAACACAAGGTTATTTATAGGATCGATGATCGAGTTAGTATCTACACTCCTGGCAATGCCCTTAATGACTTCCTTGGATTTCGCCCTACAGATCAATACTTGCTCGCCTCTCTCAGAACCCTGGGTAACAATTAATTACTCATAATAAATTGCTTCAAATTTACTTTCTTTCAACTTAATGGTAACATTTTTGACTTTACTCTACTTTCTTTGTTCACTAGAGGAGATACTAGAATCAACAAATAATGCTGATGGAAAATGCCTTGATGCAACAACAACCACTGGCATATTGAAGTCTCTTTCTTATGGGTGGACAAACAATGGTTAGTTAATTATTTCATCATGCGACGTACAAGCAACATATATAGTTAATAATTCGATTGCATTCTCTTAGGTACTGGCTATCCAATGGTTGGGTTTCACAACCGAGTCCAAGCATCAGGAACATGCCTAGACAGTCATGAAGGTGCAACATGCCCTTGGGACCATAGAGTTAAAGGTCTATTTTTTCACCAAACAACATTTACCATTAGTTTATCAAAAGTCAAAGGTTTCATTGAAGATGTCCAAAGGCTAGTTGCTTTAGAGCCTAAGGCACTATGTGTCCTTGACTTTTACAATGGAATCCTCATGAGGTATGTTACAACTTCAAATGCTTACTTGGGTAAACAAGAAGATTATTTGGATTTTGACATCACATATTATAGAAGCAAGGACCCAATGTCCCCTAGACTCTTTGAAGACTTCCTTGAAGAAATTGAACAACTAGCATTTTTCAAATATGGTGCATTGCCACATTGGGGTAAAAATAGGAATGTAGCATTTATTGGGGCAATCAACAAGTACAAAAATGTTGATAAATTCTTGCAAGTGAAACAAAGTTATGACCATTTAGGTTTATTCTCAAGTGAGTGGACTGATCAAGTTTTAGGCTTAAAAGATGGGTTGAGCATAGTCAAAGAAGGTTGTGCTCTAGAAGGACTATGCATTTGCTCTAAAGATATTCACTGTGCTCCAAACAAGGGTTACTTTTGTTGACTCGGAAGAATTTACAAAGATGCCAGGGTGTGTACTAATTCATCGTCAAGCACTATCGATATCCAAACAAGGAAAACAATAAGCACATCAATGTAACACTTTGTTTTGATTCTTGTTAAAAAAATTGTTTCATAACGTATCCTATCGTATTGTATTATGTTGTATTGTATCGTATTGTATTGTATTGTATCTTACTATATTGTTTTAATGAATAAAGTGTTTGGTTTGATTGTATCGTTCTCCGTTGTTACATAATATCACACATCCATAATTTGAATGATAAACCTATAAGAAAATCCGGGTACGAGGTAGAACTACTATGAAAAGGTAGGATAATAGATGAAATTTAAATAATAAATAAAGACAAAATGAGAAGAAATTGTTAAGGTGACGATGCAATCACACCAAATCGGTTGTTACATAAAATGGGTCGTTTCGTCGTTACCTAACGATGGATTTAAAAGATACGATATTGTCACGCCCCGAAGCTACCCCCAGGACGCGGGCACGGGACCTAGGATCACGAGTGACCCCAAGCTGACCCTGCTGGCATATCATAAGCATACTGAATAAACTGAATTAGGAAAGTACTGTGCAGAAGCTAAATCATAAGATAAACTGAAATGATGGAGAATACCCATAAGCTAACTGAATATATAAAAACTGAGAGTTTAACAACTGAAAGGTCAAACTCTAATACTAAAACTGAATCTAACTATGTCTGAAATAAGCCTCTAACTGACTAGAAGTGTTGGGACATGTCCAAGCTAAATCTAGCAAAACTGAAACTAAAGACTGAAAGGAAAGGAAATAATCATTTCAATCGTCCTCGAAGAATGAGGACTCCACTACAAGAAAAATGTCAATTACATGGGGATTTTCCAAGGAATTATATACGAAAATTCGAAGAAAACTAAGTTTTCTACGGATTTTCCAACGAAAAAGAATCCGATGGTAAAACCTTCGTAGGTAATTATTTCCTGCGGATTTCAAAATCCGCAAATAATTTACCTATGGATTTAAATTTCACAGGTAAACTACTTGGGAATTTTCTTGCAAATAATATTAAAAATATCCCAATAATTTTTGATAAAAAATAACAAAAAAATGAATTTTCGTAATTTCCTATAAAAAATATTAACTATTTATCTTCTATTATTTATTTTGTTCATTAAACCCTAATCACATATTGACTTATTTCTGGGTTAATCTAGTATTTAACTGCACTGCCCACCCATTATATTACAACACAGGTTAATTAATCGCTGCACACCAATTATATTACACGACTTAGTTACAAGTAAATTAATCCCCACCCACTGACCAACGCCTACCCTCTGCATATTTCAAATTGCTTTCCATCATTGTTCTTAGTTAAAGTATTATAAATGCAAAACTATTGGTGTCTTCCATCGATGTGGTACAAGAAGTACCATTAACACCACCAATTTTTATGTCTTCCTTCGATTTGATTAATTTTTAAAGTTAAATTTATTTAAATAAATGAGGTATTTAAAATATAATTTAGAAATTCATGATTACACAAAAAATATTATAAATTCATGTCATATAAATATGGTTACAAAATATATCCTAAAATGTTGGCTAGCATTTATGTAATTTGACTATTAAAAAATGAAACATAATCACTATTTATATATTTAAAATAAATCACTACCACCCAGCATATCATGAAAATTTTAAACTTACACTTTCTATTAGATAACATTCATATCTAAGCATATTAAACACAAACAAAAATTAAATTATACATACAAAATCTTATAAATAAATAATGAAAAATATAAATAAATTTTAAGTTTAAAGTGCAAAAAAGTTATTATCAATAATTGATAGTATAGCTTATAAGGTATTTGTGACATTTATTATTTTAATTTATCTTTTAATAATTATATTTTAACATACTCAATTATATTTACAAATAATATTATTTAATAACTTACTATAGAAAAATTATATCATTTTAAATGTTTGCAAAAAGATATATCAATTGAATATACAAGTATAAAAAAATTCATGAGGGGTAATCAAACTTCACATTAATAATGTAAATAACCGAATTTTTCTCCCCTTAAAAATAATGTTTGACTTATTTAATAATACACAATTTAATGTAAAATAGTATTGACACAAAATTAATTATATTTATGATAGTTATTTTTCTATTGGATGAATAACTAGCCATATAATTTTAACCTAAAGTTAGAGTAAATATTTAACAATAAAATTCATTCTAATGTCACTATCATTTTTTATATTATTATAATTTTCAATTTTGTTAAATATTTTAAAGAAAATATTTAAGTAAAAATAATCCTTAAATTCCAAGAAAAAACTTTGAGTAAAATTATATCAAAAAAATTTCAAGTATGCATATTTCCAAGTAAATTCCTTCAAAAATCACCAACCAAATTCACAACAATAAAATCCCCAAGTACTTCTTCACTAGGAAAATTTCCAAGTAAATTCTCAAGAAATAAATCCCCAACAAAATTTGTAGAACACGAATCCCCATGTAATATCACATATAAAATTATTTCTAGATAAATTTTCAAGTAACTATTTCTAGCTAAATTTGAATGTAATTTTATATAACGACCCGAACCGTCGTTAATTAGGAGGGACAAAAATCTGGGCCATTGTCCCGCCAGAGCGGGCTAGATGTCGCCAGGGTGGCGGCACCAGGGCGAGGTAAGTTGGCGCCAGATCAAGATAAGCGAGACAGAACGTAAATTACGAGAAATCATATTTTCTCCATCTTCCTAAAATACCTAATTAAGTCATAAAACACCCTAGAAACCTCAGAAAAGCAACTCTAAGCTTGGGAAGGAAGGAGAAGGAGATTTCTAGCGTAAGGATGGTGAGATCTTGCGGATTCTTGGCAAAATTCACCGTCACGAAGCCCGGAGAACCCGAATCGAAGTCAAAATTTTGTGCATCTACCTGGCGCGCAGGTAGGCTAGATTTTATGAATTGAGTAGTTATAAATATGTGCTTACTACGTAATATATGGAAATCAATGGTAGTGTTGTGTGTAGACCTTCGTGCACCAAGTAAATTCCATGAGTAATCCCTATCAAAGTACGTTGGTGTATGCCTTGAAAAGAGGAGATAGATGAATTGTTATCATGGATACAATTGGTTCAAGAATAAGGCTAAGAAATCATGAATGGAACTAGATTTATGAATGCATGCTAGATCATAAATTGGAGTGATTGAATTGAGGATTTATGATGAATTGTGACTAAACCCTAGAAGGAAGTACTTAGATGATGAACTAGGGCAAAGTATGGTCAAATTGATGTTTGTATATAAATGTTGCATTGTTGATCACACTTGTTGTAATTGAGATGGGTAAACTATGATTCCCATGAAATCATGACTTAAAAGTATGATCTTGAAGATATACTTGTGATTGTGATTGTGATGTGTTGAATGGATCGATTGCCACGTTCCGGCATAACTAACTTGGATCGGTTGCCACGTTCCAGCATAATTAATTGTTTGGGTTCCATAAGAGGACCAATGATGTGATATAAAATGTGAGATTGTGCGATTGTTCGTAAATATTGATGATATCGTATTACGTTGTATTGACTTGCTTCTGTTGTACTTAGTGGGCACTTGTATGATGGTTTATATTTGATTTTTCGTTGTAATAAGCGAACCTATTGGGTATAGTGGAAGGGTAAAATGTTTAAGAGGCGAGTAATAGATAGTAAGGGTTGTTCGTATGTTGTAATGGCAAAGAGTAGATGTAGCGTGAGTGATGAAATATGCTTAGGTGGATTTCACCTTGGGGGAAAGAGATTGGGTTTAGTTTTAAGGGAGCGTGATGTAAGTATTATGTGACTATGGCTGGGTAATGTGACGAGAAGTAGGGGTATGACGTGAATGGTTAGTGGAAATATTGGTGGTTGCATTTGGGGGATTTCTCTATGTGGTAGAATGGTTAGGCTATGATCAAGTATCTGGTAGGTAGGTTGATTGAGAAGGGTGACAGTAGGCAGAATACTAGTGTATATTGGAGGTATTTCAAGAGAGGGTAGAGGTGGAGAAGCGAGTGGTTTATTTCATGATCTTACTAGTTGTTTTCTTATGTTATGTGGTGGGCGTCGGGTTGATCGATGATGCCTACCAGTACGTGTGTTTGTACTGATACTACTCTTGCTATGTCTTTTGACATAGTCTGGATGCAGGATTGGTGACGTTTCATTAGGTGAAGGCGAAGAAAGTCTCCAGCAGCTTCTATTCTTCCTTCCGCATGGTGGAAATTGTGTCTTTTAATTATCATGTCCAGTTGTACTCTTAGTAGCTCTTGTACCTATTTAGACTAGATCCTTGGGAGTGTTAATTACTTCACAAGTCTTAACTCGAAATTATGTAAAAGGTTTTTAATAAAGAATTTTGTTAGTATGTTATTCCGTTTATTTAATTTTCCGTATGTTTTAAGTTGTTGGGATATGTGGGTTCTCCTACTTAGGTGGTAGTATGTAGGTGCCCGCACGGCCCGGTGGGTTGGGTCATGACAAATTGGTATCAAGCCTAGGTTACCGGTCTCCCCGTACAAGAGTAAAATGTGGACTAGACTCCTACGGATTGGTGTGTTGACGTCCACATCTAATCTTAAGGAAGCTAGGAAGCATTCTAGGAAACTGTTCCACTCATTCTCTCATTTCTTGCGAAGTGTCGCTTGTGGTATGAGTTGAGTCCAATTGGTATTTCCCGACTCCAATTGGTATTTCAACAAAGTGAACCGGAAGTCGTGGTCACGACTGAAGGAGCACAAGCAAGGTAATTGGAATTGGGAAGGTTCCAATTGGTATCTAGCCTTAGGGGCTATAAGGAGCATGGATGACCAGTAATGGTCATCTATGGAACGAACTAACTAATAAATTGAAATCGCATGTGCATTGTATTTTGGAAACTGTAAATGTGTGCTTCTTGTTGCCTGAAATAACTGGGACTGTGTGATTCTTGCTATTTGAATTAACTACAGTTATGAAGTTGTAATTGCTTGAATGTTATGAGGTGAATATATGTTCTATAAATGTGTGTGTTTAAACCTTAATATGCGCGAAGTGTTGGCTGAGTTGTGGAAATTATTAAGTGCAACTACTCGTGTAACGTAAAAACCGTTGAGAAAAAGAAAGTCAGAACTTAGATAGTGCGAGGGTCTAGCTAATTTACTAGGTGATTCGTAAAATAGAATCTGGACGTGCGTCGCAACCAATTAATAATCGTATGAATGTGTAGGTGTAACGTTGAATTAATGAGAACTGGTGGGGTGCCGTGTCGTTAAGATTGATTCGTATTAGTTAATGATTTTCCTAGCTTGGAGATTTATCTTAGATTGTTTGGTTAAGCTGGAAACCTTGGGAAAATCTTAGAAAAACGAAAAGAACCCAGAAATTATTAGCCTGGGTTCTGGTCTCGTCTGAGCCACTGGGGCAGGATTATTCCCGCCAAAGCGACACCGCCAGAGCGGGACAGGGCGAGGCAGAACCTCAACCCAGCCTCCCCTGTTTTCCTTAACTTTGAAATGTCAACCCAAATGGGATCCGAATAAATCCCTACAATCCTTTCAGTGTTCAGCAAATCAAAGAATAGATTTAAAACTTAGAAATTCATCATTTACTGCGGAAAAGCAGGAAATCAAGCATCCATGTGCTTACAAAACATAAGAGTGTCGAAAAGATAAAAACAAATGGTCTTAAATTTTACAAAGCCAAGAGGGCGAAACAATAGTCAAATCAGGAACTCTCAGACTGGGTGGTGTCCACGTCGGAGTCAAGGTCCTCTGGGGTATCACGCCAACCCAGGCCTGATTCAGCATAGGGAACTGTATGTAGTCCTTCGGATCAAGTTGGGGAATCTCCTTGCTAGGGGCAATGCAAGTAAAGATGGCCTTAATAGTCTTCCACATCCGGGCCATCAAGCAATCCCTCTCCACACCCTTCATCTTCTCCTGGCGCAGGTGGCGACGGAGCATCTCGACCTCTAGGGTAGTGCTGGGTGGAACTGGAGTGAAGTCGGCATAGGCACTCCCCATCCTCTTCTGGATAGCCTCCAAATCCTTTTCGACCCGTGCAGCTGAAAGTGGGTCATCGTTGTCTAAATTCACGGCCTCATTACTGCTGCTAGCCATGCCCGTCCTCCTCATCTTGCTCCTAGAAGTAGAACTTGTCCTAACCAGAAGAGGGTGAAGGGGGGAATCCATAGAAAGTACCTCATCAGCATCAAAGAGTGGCACTCCCGCCGCCTGTTTGCACAGGGCAGTGATAAGACCAGGAAGAAAGAACGCCTTTTTGTTGCCCCGATAAAACATCTTCCATTTTGAGATGACCTGCTCCCCCATATTTAGTTGGATGCCCTGTATGGCACACGCCACCACCAAGGCCCGGGGAAAGGTCACGTCAGTGTGGTTGCCCGACGGGCGGATCCTCTTAGTGACCAAATATAGCCACATCTTAGCATCAGGTGACCAATCTGTGCTACTAATACCCTCAGCAGTAGCCCAGTATACCTGATCCCAGCGCATAGGCTCAACCAGAGTGTCTCTCAACCACTCCAGATCCATCTCCCTTAGCCTGGCCTCGTATTCATGGTTTGGGACCTCCAGTACCTCTAGGGCCTCATTGATAGTAGTGGCGTTCAGAAGAATGTCAACTCCCCTGATGCGGATGACGGGGTGAGGGTCGTCCCATCGCACAGTAGGCAGGATGGCATATAACTCCCTCACCCAAGTAGAGCATGCATCTGGGGGAGCCTCAGTCAGTGGAATCCATCCGATCGAACTCTACCAGATGAGCATAGAAGGTAGGGTCCTTCTCCTCTACTTGTGCAACACGAAACCCCTCTCGCAATAGAACCTATGTTGCGGTTATCGTGATGTCTCTCCCGACTCGCGGCATCGAGAAACTGGATAAAAGGTAAGTGTTCGTCATTTTGTCCAGCCATTTCGAGAGCCTGCAATAAGTAGAATATAAGTTAGAAAGTGAAAGTATAGTCGGGGTAAGGCTAAAAGAATTAAGAATTAAGAAAGAAATTTTTTGGTGTTAAAGGTAAGGCCACTGCCTGGCGCATCCCGCTACAACGGTCATAATCCCGCCCTGGCGGGATTATGAAGGCCGCCATAGCTAAATGAAGGCCATCAGAGCAGCCTTCATCTAGGACGAACACCAGGCATGTCAATGGTACCTTTTCATCCCAAAACCCTTGTTTTCGACAGAATTTCAGCAGATCAGAGTTATTTAACTATCCTAGAACATAAATAAGCAATTATTTCGGCAAATTAACTCCTAAAAGAGGACTAAATTGGAGTTTTACACCAAGGGACCCTTCAACTTCCCCCACCCGTTTTGGTATCATTTTACCCGTATTTTTATGAAATCCTTACTCCCAGGACGTTATGGGAACATTGGGGACGTAAGGGAAGTAACCATGCTACGTTTTCTAACAAATCTACCAACCTAGTTCAAATTCGAAAACTACCCCAAAAACCGTCTTTTTTCGATCAGTTAATCATCATGCAATTATCGTTAATCAAGTAATAAAGTAAAGAGTGAAGGGAAAACAAGAATTTACCTTGATTTCGACATCCGGAAGTGAAACAATAGAGAGGTTTTGGGAGAGTTGAGTAAGGGAGAAAGGGAGAAATGAGGAAATTCATTCCTCATTCCCCCTTTATTGTTTTCGATCTCCCGCTGAGGTGGGAGATCTCTCGCTACAGAGGCCCCGCTTTAGCGGGAGGGATGTCGCCCTGGCGGGCCAAGCTATGTAAATTTAATGCATTTGATTCTTCATGTGGGTTTCATTTGTTCCTCTAGTCCGTTGGGTATAGTATTCTTTCGTGTGAATGAAGTGAAAAGTCGACATTCGTCGTGATCCCGTAGTGGACCAATCCTTTAATTTAGTAATGAATCGAAGTAGGGGGCATGATGTTCGTGCACTAGTCGTTCGAGGACGAACGAGGGGTAAATTGGTGTCTATTGTAACGACCCGAACCATCGTTAATTAGGAGGGACAAAAAACTACAATATTTTATGTCTACAACCACCCTACAAAAGTGTGGCCTAAACTATGAGAAAGTGTGGCCTTTGATTAAAAGCCACACTTTTTAACTTTAAGCCACGTTTTTCCAGGGGTGGCCGAAAGAAGCATAACCTTAGAGTTTAGGCGACACTTTTCAAGTGTGGCCTTACCAGCTACGCTTAAAAGCGTAGCCTAAAAGGCAGAAAGGCCACGCTTTCCAGTACCTCATATAGCAACATTTCTATCTCATACAACTACACTTTCAAGAGTGGCCTTTGCTTCCTTATTGCCAACGATTTTAAAGTGTTGCCTTTTCTATCTAATGTATGACAACACTTTGAAGTGTAGTCCTTGCCGATGTGCATACCACAATTTACAGTCTTATGGCTACACTTTTAAGTGTGGAAATATTATTTTGACTACAAAATATTTTTATGCGCGAAACACTGGGCTGTGACGAATCAGGGTTACTTCATTGCCACCATTGGGCTGTCTCCCAGCAGCTAGAACATTATTCAGATTTCATGAAAGTGGATGTGTTTCAAAGATCAATACAGATGCCCAACAATTCAATAAGAAAATGAATTCAGCTGCAACAGAGTTACAAAAGCAACTTCCTGGACTTAAGATTGTTGTCTTTGACATTTTCCAACCCCTATATGACCTCATCAAATCCCCATCAGACCATGGTAATTTTCCATATAAACTCTACTGCTTATAAAAAAAAAATATGCATACGACACTGTAACTAACATATTTTTGCTTTTACTTCCCCTATGGGGCAGGGTACCAACAATCAAGCTGAAATCAAGGTGGAAAAAGGGGAAGATGACACAGCTAATTCTCGCAAAACAGAGTCACAATCACACAAGATCAATACACTTTACTACAGACACCAAGACAGGTAGCAGTCACAATCACACAAGATCAATACACTCTACTCCAAAGACGGGTCCTGTAAATCAAGATAGCAATCGCACCAAACAAAGCATGGAAAAAGAGGAAACTCAACTCCAACAAAACCAAGACAATCTACTGGAGACACCAAGACAAGCATAGGATCGAAGGAACTACGCAAAATACCTTTTGAAGAACCGAATCATGATTTGACCTTGAAGAATGTGGAAGATTTTGGCCTCTTACAGCTTGTGTGCTACTTGCATCAACAGGTGAAACAAGGTTAGATCCAACAACCCCTGGTATATCTTGAACATTCAATCCAAGGTTTTTTTGCAGTAACCGACTAAAAAAATGTCGCATTTCTTCTCTCATTTCATTCATTTCTTCCTTCAGAGAACTGATTTCATTAGTATGCTTTTGTTTTAGCTAGTTAGTTTCCTCATCTTCTTTCAGAGAACTTGTTGTCACTGATCTACCATAGCACCTAAGTCGGCCAGGCTGCTCCTTTCCAAACACTGCCCTAAAGGCATCATCAGTTGTTTCCCCAGAATTTTCGCGAGTCTGAAGTTCAGTCTGTTGAATAAAATTGACATTCATAGTTAACTGTAAGAACTATTTACTTTACGGCTAAAAGGATATTATGATTGATTTGTTAACTTTAATTTACCTTCCTTCCGAGCAAACTGTTCCTGCGATAGAGATCAAGAACTAAAAAAATCTAACAACTTTTCCCAACAAAGAATTGAAAATAAAATATATTTATTATCTCCTCATACTTGCACAAGAAGAAGAATACTTACTTAATAAAATTCAATGGAGTCACACTCTCCACAATATATAAATTTTAAGTCTGAATTAAATTCACCACTAATCCTCTTTAAAAAACTTACTATATGGAAAGGGTTATTAACACAAACAAGCAATTCTAACCAACAAAGTAATGAAAAATGGAAAATCTGAACTCCTAATGTGCAGCACTTTGCTGAAAGAGAGTTCACTAGCATATATATACTCATTCAACATACAGTTATTTCAAGCTCTAACCAAACATATTTTAACTTGATATCTTGTTCTTTGTAGTCCAACATATTGATTCAGAATTCAAAGATGTAGTTTGTCCACAACTTCTTTAACTTCCATAAAGAGCCTAAACCCTACATCAAGAACTACACTGTAATGAACTAATGAAGAGCTGCCAACTTTTCCAGACCTTCAAAGAGACCTTACCAGTTATAAAAATTGTTACTCATCAACATCCGTTTGATAGCAAAGTCATTTTTTCTTGGTAAAGATAAAATGCATAAACTTTTATAAGATGTTTTATGTGGAGACATTACGGGCTATACAACTAATATCGAATTAAACAAAATGAGACTAAAATCTGATTAACACAACAATTATGTAACAATAAGATGCTTGATAATGACAAGGAAGCGATTATCAATAAAAAAAATGGAGTAGACTATTGGAGCTGATATTATTAAGTTTAAAATGCAATATGGAATGTCATAATGAGGGTAAAAAGAACTAAATTCAAGAAGTAAAGAGTAAGGCGAAAACTAGTTTAAAATGAATGACTAGTAGTCCACAAGCAATGACAAAATGCAGAATCAATGTCTTATACCACTAAAAAAAGTGCAGTAGTAGACACATATACTAATGGAATGAAACTGAGCATTTTGAACATGAGCAAAGCAGTAAACAAAATTAACAAAGTATGCCACTGTTTTACTGAAATTTAAGACATTAATAAGAGAGGGATTTTTAGCATTTTTTCACAACTTCAAATACAAAGAGAGGGCAGGGATAAACGGTAGCTGAACCACAGAAAAAAAATCCAATTCTAAGGCAGCTACAGCACGAACTCATTCAATCATGATGTAAGCTATTGAGCTCACTATTTCATTAGACTGTTGGAGTTGATATCAAATCATATCAACTAAGAAACTGATACAAACTAGCAGCTCACTATTTCAGTCACAACAACGCATAAACTCTTGGTCTGAAACAAACAAGAATAACTTAGAGGTAAAGAGTTGTACCTTTCTCAGAGCGATGAACTCGGGACAACGATGAAACCAGCAATATACTCTTTTCCATACCTTGCTAAATTCATCCAATCCTTGGATATTAATATTTAATCTTTCAGTAGCAATCATTAAACCATTAACTACTTCACAAATTAGTTTTAAAAGTCACGAGTAAGTTATCACAATCATGTGTTATGAGATGATAAAAGTTTCTTACCTATTCATGGCACTTGTGCTATGCAAAATCAAACCTTGAATCCTTCACAAATGTTTTTGAATGTTGATTATACTTCAAAGAAAACATAAGTAAAATTAATAGGATAGACACAATTAAGAAAGAAAGTAAATAAATGGAATTCAAATATTTAAAGTTAAAGTTTTGTGAGTGAATTTAAATACTCATCACCAAGTTCGGTTTGCACACGGTTTACATAGGAAACTCATCAGTTATACAGTTTAGTGAAATGAATGCTCAAAATTTGTTTCAATTTCCTTAATTTTGGACAATGGAATGAAACTATGGTGAGGCAGCATGCCCCACCATTGATTAGTCCAATTATTTTAAATACTAGGATTGATAACCAGGAAGGAGTTTTAGATGAAGCAATCTGGAAAAATAATGAAACTGGCAGGTTCTCTTGTTCTTCTGCTTGGCAGATCATAAGGCAAAAGGGTATCAAGGATATGACCAGCAGTCATAATTGGCATAAGCACATCCCTTTCAAAATTTATTTTCTTAATTGGAAAGCTTTGAGAGGGAAGCTGCCTACCAATGAAAAATTCATCAATTTTGGTAAAAGTCCAGCATTGTGTTCTTGTTGTATTAGACAAGGGGATGATAACATTCCACATATTTTTGTTAATGGTCATTTTACCAATCAGATTTGGAAGTTTTATTCAACTTTCTTTGGGATCACTCATAGACACACCCCCTTGAAGAATCTGATGATGAAATGGTGGAGTTTGGAACCAAAAAATGAAGTTTACAAACTCATGATTCAAACTCTTCCTCTAGTCATTTGTTGGAACCTTTGGATGAATCGTTGTTCAGCTAAATATGAAGACAAGAAGTCTAGTAGTTTGAGGATTAAATTTTAATTTTCAAAGACATGAAGAACCTTCTTACTACTGTTTATCCATACATCTAATGGCCTCATAATTGGAAGGAGCTAATCACTATGATAGAGGGATATCGACAGGAAATTAAAATCATTTCTGTCCATTGGGAAAAACCACAATAGAAAGTGTATAAGCTGAATACAGATGGAAGCGCAATGACTAATCCGGGAAAGATTGGAGGTGGAGGTATTTTGAGGGACTGGCAAGATAACATTATATATGCATTCTCTATTCCTCTCGGCTTAGGAACTAATAACCAGGTGGAGATTCAAGCTGCAATTCATAGGGTGGATTGGTGCATACAACATGGGTATAGGAAAATTCAGCTGGAAGTTGATTCTCAACTGCTTATACATTGGCTAAATCACAGCAGGCACCCTTCATGGGCACTGCAACAGTGTATTCAGGTCTATGCAGAAAGTTGAATAAACCACAACTCAAATCAATATTGAATGATACCATAAAATAAAAACTTGATTAAAAATCTTTGTTCCCCAACTTCCAAAATTACATCCCTTTAATGATCAAAAATACAGAGGCTTATGTTAAACCAATATACATTCTCACTAAGGTCCATTAAGCTAAATTTAACTTAATAAAAGAAACTTACCCTACAAAACTCCAATTACTCCATTAATTCATTACAAGTATTTACAACACAACAAATAAACTTTTTACCAAAAAAAATTATACATATCAAATAAATGCTTGGATTAAATATTGACTACTGAATCTTCTCAACATAAGGAAAGATTCTAGTGTCATGACAAAGGGAATCAAGCATTGCTTCAAGCCATAGATTAGCACGTACATGTCACAGTCCCCGTGTATAAATTCCCAGCACTAACATTGAAACTATTGCATTAAACCAAAAAAACATATATGCAAACGGATCGACATAGCTAGTGACTTGAAAAAAATAGTTTCAATAACATGAATGAACAACAGCAAAATGAGAGTACCTTCAAAGTCTCACAAATCAGCTGGAAATCTTCAACTGCAATCACGTATATAGAGAGGCAAACTGTATAGCTGACTTCCTATCTAAATGGAGTCATAACTCCGACATTCTACAAAAAATTTACACCTACCACCAGCTGCCCAGGTTGGCCAAAGGAAGCTATGTTTTAGAAAAATTGGGTTTGACTAATTTCAGGAGGAAAAAGTTGAAAATAATCAAACCATATGCTTTCAACAAATGCAGACATGTATTTATCAACTTCCCACAAACAACCAAACATGTATGCTTTCCTTACAGATTTATACTTATTTAGTGATTAATCAACTGATGTAGGTAATACAACTACAAGCTAGACTCCCAAAAATCAACAAAAATCGTATTTGCAGACACAAGAATATCAAAACCCTAAAGCTAAAATTTTGACTTTCAAAGATAGAATTTCTTACCTGATAAACCCTATTCCAACAAAATCCTTTCAATGTGATGAAGCATTATAGTGAGGCGTGTTCATCTGTGAAGCGTCTTCAATAAGAAATCGTGAAATCGTGTTCTTGAGCTAGTAGCTCTTCAGCTCTTCAATGTGAAATCGTGAAATCTGTTCTTCAGTTCTGTGAGAAAATTAACGAAAATCGTGTTCTTCAGCGATTTGGGGGAAAATCGTGTTCTTTGTGTGAAGTTCTATGAGAAAGCGAGAAAAGTTCTTCAGTTCAGCTTTCGTGTGAAGACATTTTCTTTTTGGGGAAAAGTAAATTTTAATGTTTTATGAAATATTTTTTTTTTCTCAATAAGAATGGAAGGGAGAGTTAAAAATGTTGGATGGAATATAATATTTTAGTGAAAACTTTAAGGCAACATTTGTAATGTGTTGTTTTTACAATTATAAAAATAGGACACTTTAAAAGTGTGGCCATATATGTAAATAGTTGTTGCCAATTATATCATACTTTAACAACGCTTATCAAATGTAGCTTATACCATTAAAGAGTACACTTTACAAGTGTTGCCAATATTATCGCAGCTAAAAGTTAAAAATTTGGGGTACGCTTTAAAAGCGTCCCCAAAAGTATTTTAGGGAACACTTTAAAAGCATTGTCCAGAATTAGTGTGCCCCTAGGCCTAAAATGTTGTAGTGAAAATCTGGGAAAAATCTGGGCCATTGTCCCGCCAGAGCGGGCTAGATGTCGCCAGGGCGGGGAAAGTTAGCGTTAGAGTGGGATAAGCGAGATAGAACATAAATTACAAGAAATTATATTTTCTCCATCTTCCTAAAATACCTAATTAAGTCGTAAAACACCATAGAAAGCTCTGAAAAGCTACTCTAAGCTTGGGAAGGAAGGAGAAGGAGATTTCTAGCGTAAGAATGGTGAGATCTTGCGGATTCTTGGAAAAATTCACCGTCACGAAGCCCGAAGAACCCAAATCGAAGTCAAAAATTTGTGCAATTGCCTGGCGCCCAAGTAGGCTAGGTTTTATAAATTGAGTAGTTATAAATCTGTGCTTACTACGTAATATATAGAAATCAATGGTAGTGTTGTGTGTAGACCTTTGTGCACCAAGTAAATTCCATGAGTAATCCCTAGAAATCAAAGTACGTGGTTGTATGCCTTGAAAAGAGGAGATAGATAAATTGTTAGGGACTCTAGAATTGTTATCATGGATACAATTGGTTCAAGAATAAGACTAAGAAATCATGAATGGAACTAGATTTATGAATGCATGCTAGATCATAAATTGGAGTGATTGAATTGAGGATTTATGATGAATTGTGACTAAACCCTAGAAGGAAGTACTTAGATGATGAACTAGGGCTAAGTATGGTCAAATTGATATTTGTATATGAATGTTGCATTGTTGATCACACTTGTTGTAATTGAGATGGGTAAACTATGATTTCCATGAAATCATGACTTAAATGTATGATCTTGAAAATATACTTATGATTGTGATGTGTGATTCTTATCGTAACCAACGACACTATCCTTCGGTATGAGTGTCTACGATCGTCGATAATATAGTAACCCAACCAAGGGTTGGGGTCGTGTCCCAAGGGAGAGGTTTTGAGAATCAATAGCCAATTAGAATTTCGTTTGAATTAGTCGTAGCTAAAAACATTTGTGATAAAATACATTGTAAATTAAATGGGGTGACACAGAAGTGTCAAATATCAAAAGGGGTTTTGTAACAAGTGATAAAACAGCAAAGTAAACAAGAAAATCAAGTATGGGGAAGGTTTTTGGGATGTGACCGCAATACAAGTTGAGATAAATCGTTGGGTACATGTTTTCAATAGGAAATTTGCAAGACAATAGTGACTAGGCTAAGCTTTAAATGGAAATAAGTTCCCTCTCGGGCAACTTACCCCGTTTCAAATGCGTTCCTCTCGGACACCCATTTGCCGCATGAAAACCAGCCTACACCTTACCCCACTCACTCTCTCGAGCTGAGTGTTAGGATATGGGACTAGGGCTCACCCTATCGGGCTGAACCTCATGTAGACCCACTCTTTAGGCCATCAGTCTAGTGGTTTTGGTTTCGCGACCTCTCTCTCGGGCAAGCCGAAAACACATGGGAGGGTTTGTATTTGAAACTACAAACCCTTTAGATTAAACCACAACCACTAGGTGAAATCACCATTAAAATACATCTAACCTATCAGCAAGCAAGACCCAACAAGAATATCAACCCATATTTGCTAAATCACACCCCAAGAATGGGGTTTTTTTAGCCACACATCAAGAAATAAGAAATTATACCTAACATGATAAAGAAATCAACTGAGTATAAGAAATTAAACCTTGAATTAAGCTACGGAAGAAGAATAAAGAAGACCCACTTCCAATTTGGGGAAGATGAACTCTTTTCTTCAAGTCTCCACAAAACCCTCTCCAAACTTGAGAGAAAAATACTATAGACTAATAATAATTATTACTCTAAAATGTTCCCCTAAAGACTACAACTCTAACTAGTATTTATAGTTTTCATAGATTGTGCTGCGGAGGATCGTTCGGCGACATTAGTCGAGATCGCCTTCAGCGTCTTGCCTTCAGCATCCTCATATTCTGGATCATTGGGCAGTACAGAACTGCTTCGCGAAACTAATCGGTGACTCGCCGACTACTCCTTTCCTCGCCTCTTAATCCACTTCCTTCAAGGCTTCGCGTACTGGAACAAAGGGCGGTGCATGTCAATTCGGCGACTCGCCAAGTTGGACTCGCCGATCCACAGACTTTCATTTCTTGTTCTTTTCAGCCCTTTTTGCTCCGTTTTGCGCCTAAGTGTTCATGCTTCTAGTAAACTTCAAATACCTGAAACTTAAGCATTTAATCAGGTATTGAGATAAAACAAGCATTCGAGGACACTATTTCTAGTAAAATAAAGCCCTAAATGAGTCCAATTTGTGGACTCATCAATGTGTTGAATGGATTGGTTGCCACGTTCTAGCATAACTAACTTGGATCAGTAGCCACGTTCCGGCATAACTATTGGATCAGTTGCCACGTTCCGACATAACTATGGGATTAGTTGCCACGTTTCGACATAACTAACTTGGATCGATTGCCATGTTCCGGCATAATTAACTGTTTGGGTTCCATGAGAGGACCAATGATGTGATATAAAATGTGAGATTGTGCAACTGTTCGTAAATATTGATGATATAGTATATGTTTGATATGCGCATATGAGTTTACGTTGAATTGACTTGCCTATGGTGCACTTAGTGGGCACTTGTATGATGGTTTATATTTGATTGTTCGTTGTATTGAGCGAACCTGTTCGGTATAGTGGAAGGATAAAATGTTCAAGAGGTGTGTAATAGATACTAAGGGTTGTTCGTATGTTGTAATGGCAAAGAGTAGATGTAGCGTGTGTGATGAAATATGCTTAGGTGGATTTCACCTTGGTGGAAAGAGATTAGGTTTAGTGTTAAGGGAGTGTGATGTAATGTATTATGTGACTATGGCTGGGTAATGTGACGAGAAGTAGGGGTATGACGTGAATGGTTAGTGGAAATGTTGGTGGTTGTATTTGGGGGATTTCTCTATGTGGTAGAATGGTTAGGCTATGATCAAGTATATGGTAGGTAAGTTGATTGAGAAGGATGACAGTAGGCAGAATACGAGTGTATATTGGAGGTATTTCAAGAGAGGGTAGAGGTGGAGAAGCTAGTGGTTTATTTCATGATCTTACTAGTTGTTTTCTTATGTTATGTGGTGGACGTCGGGTTGACCGATGATGTCTACCAGTATGCGTGTTTGTACTGATACTACTCTTGATATGTCTTTTGACATAGTCTGGATACATGATTGGTGGCGTTTCATTAAGTGAAGGCAAAGAAAATCTCCCAACAACTTCTATTCTTCCTTCCGCATAGTGGAAACTGTGTCTTTTAATTATCATGTCCAGTTGTACTCTTAGTAGCTCTTGTACATGTTTAGACTAGATCCTTGGGAGTGTTAATTACTTTACAAGTCTTAACTCGAAATTATTTAAAAGGTTTTTAATAAAGAATTATGGTAGTATGTTATTCCGTTTATTTAATTTTCCACATGCTTTAAGTTGTTGGGATATGAGGGTTCTCCTACTTAGGTGGTAGTATGTAGGAGCCCGCACGGCCTGATTTGTTGGGTCGTGACATTTTATATAGCGATTTTTTTAATAAATAGATAAAAAAAATCAGTACTTGCGAATTTACTTATGAAAATGGTACTTGCATATCATTTTCCCCAAATAATTCCCCAGGTAATAATTTTGTTAAAATGGCGCCAAATTTACATACCAATTTTTCTGTGAAAATTATTTTCCCATGTAAAAAAGTTTAGAATTTAGGAATTTCTAATTTCCGCAAGAAAAATCGTAGAAAATTTCTGCGGAAATAATCTCCAAGTAAAATCTACAAGTAATTTACAATTTTCTAGTAGCTCACCACTGATGCTGCTGAATTGGAGATCAAGAACAGATCTATGCGTGATCTGAATGCTGAGGACCTGAACCTACATCACGAGAAGATGTAGCGCAGAGTATGCGTCAGTACTTGAAAGGTACTGAGCATGCAGGATAGAATAAAGCTGAACAAAATACATAACTGAACAAAGCATATAACTGAGCAATGACATGAGATAAGCATGATACTATATTGAAAGCACTGAACATGAACTAATTGAATGCAATGACCAAGTTTATAACATGCTAAGACTGAAATCTGACTGTAACTGATAACATGTTCAATGCAATAGAATCTAACTATAGGAGCTACTAATGACCGACATAAAATCACATGAGCTAAATGTGGAGTCCGATGTATATGCCCCATCGAGAGGACCCAATATACCCTACTAGAGGTATAGAGGCTTGACTAGCGTGATCACTAAAATATAATGCCCACATAGGAAACTTATAAACCTACGGGGGCACGTCGTTTTGGGACTATTCGGGTACGTTGAACCCTATTCCACTCGGTCTAAGCCTACTCCCAATTAGAATGTATATAAACAATATTATGACTGAAATATTGAAGTACTGGATAGCTCAATTACTGACATGCAAACTCTGAGAATGCAACAATAACTGAAGCATGTATATCTGAAATAACTGACCTAGCATGTGTAATTCATGAACTAAAAGAACTACATAGCTAGGGTTCTGAATATCATACAAAAAATGAAGCAACAATATGATAATCTTATTTGATCATTCTAACAGCTAAAACCCAACAATTTCTAACATTCAAGAAACCCTAGGTCTAGATAATATTAAGGGAATCAAGATTCTGACTGAAATCTAGGGACCTCGTGGATGAAAGGAATCCACCAGTGAAATCCCACATACCTGGTGATGAATTCCACGGAGAAATCTTTCAATTTCGGGGTTGGAACTGATGAAAACTCGTTGTGTTCTTGAACTAGGGTTGCTCGACTTTCTTTTCTATTTTCCTCTAAGTTTTCGCTTGATTTTGGTGAGTAATTGATTAGGTTAGGTTCTAATTAGTTTACTAGGCTAAAGGCTAAAACTGACCAAATCCACGTAGTTTAGGGGCTCAACGCACAAGGAAAAGACCAAACAACCCCTGACTTAAAAGCCGTCGGGGTCACAGACAGACCGTGGATGGACCGACGGTCTGTTCTGGTCGGCTGTCGTTCGGCTTCAGAGAGTTAAATTTGGGGCTCTGACCTACGGCCCTGGACCATGGACCGTGGCGTGACCTACGGTTCGTGGGTCCTGGCGTAGGCTAACCCTTAGCTAAATTTTCTGAGGGGTTCTGGGACTGAAAGTTGGGGGCTGACCCACGGACCGTGGCCTGACCTACGGTCCATAAGTCCCGGTGTGGGTGGACCCTTAGCTGGATTTCTGGAATGTTTCTGGGGAGGGCTGCAGGTGGCCATCCACAGACCACCAAAATGGACCGGGAGTCAACCTACAGTCCGTGGGTGGCAACCGTGGGTTGCACCTGCAACTTCTGGAAATCTGTTGGTTGGTCTATTTTTGGATACGGGGTGTTGCAGATACAATACAATTTAAGTAAAAATCAAAACAAACAATGTATTTAAACTAACAATACAATACAATCAGAGCGGATCTAGGATTTAGATTTAATGGTATCAAGTAGAGACATTGATTAGATCACTAAACCAACCTTCGACTTCAATTCCGCACAAACTCTACAAAGCATAATTTTTTAAAAATAATTTTACTATAAATATATATTATTCATTTATAATAATTCTTGACGAGTTTACATATTTTGAAAACGGACAATAAGAGCATTATTACTTACATTTGTAAATATATCACGTACTATGTAACAAACTAAACAATCATTTGAATAGCAATCACCAATGTTATTTCATACTTCAGTTTTTATCTACTTCATGGAAGAGAATGATATTTCCACAGTTGTGATACATGTAAAATATTTGCTTAATCAATTTTAAGAAGATTAAGAAAAAATATATACTTTATTTTATTAGGGAAAAAATAATTTTATCATTATCTAAATAAAATTAAAGATGAAGTTACTATGATATTATTTAAAAAGTATATGACGTTACTCTATTTAAATTATAATAAACCGAGATTAAGAAAATATTACTTCCGATGTTTTTTAAGTTAAAAGAATTTCAAAAGAAAAGAAACAAGAAAGGGTTCTTTAAGAATAATAATTTAATTACAAAAAAATAATCATGTTTATTAGAAAAAGTGTATTTTTGACACAATAAAGTAACAACAGATTTTCAGATTAACCACTTTAAGGAAATTCCTAGTGCAAGAAAAAAGATGGTCAACACAAAACCTAGTTCATGGTGGCGACATGTGGCTTCCAACCTTCTAAACTTTGATTTCCCTTTGCTTCCAATAATTCTACCCTCAACGTTGAAAGATATATCAACTGTTAGCCCTAACTTGCCTAAGGAGAAAATATTTGCAAACACTTTGAATGTTAATGATGATAATGAGACTCTAGAGATTTGTTCTTTAAAGAAGGAGATCACATATGTGGAAGGTGCACCACAAGTAAAATGGACGGATACAGGAAGTGATTCAGAAGACTCATATAGAAAATTGAAGGGTGACTGTCAAATAGGATTGCTACGCCCAAACATGAGGACTATGTTAACATTATCTTGAAAGGGGCTTTCAACATTAATTGCAAAGACGGGTATTCATATTTGATGCATACTCTTATTTATGATTCTAGATTCAAGGTTTCTGAAGAGACAACTATGGCCATGGCATGGATTTCATTTCCTAATCTTTTGTCAACCTTCTTTGTGAAAGAATGTTTATTTTCAGTTGTTGCGGTAGTTGGTAAACCAATTTATTTCGATTAAGCAACAAGGCCTAGTTGTGCACATGTGAAGGTGTTGGTAGATCTCAAAGGCAAATTTTCTACGACGGTGCAGATGAATATAGAAAATCTAGAAATGGGAGAAATGAGGTCAAATATGATAAATATTCAATACTATATATCATGTCCCGAAATACTTCGAGTACAAAATGCAAGGGCACAACAAAAACAATTGTAAAATAGGTATAAAGCAAAGAGAAATGATGAACAAGCAAAACAATTGGAGCAAATTAGGATCCTTCATGAGCAGCAACCACTACTTAAAAGAGAAAATGCAAGAATTCTTTCAAGTGGAAAGGTAGTGGGGGACCCAAGTAATTGGAGAAGATTTGGTATTGTACCCACCAACAAAACTTAATTTAGCTCATACCCACTTAATTTGTTTTTGCTTTATTTTCTAGGGCTAGGCTTTTAAAAAGGAAAAATTGTGGGGTCATGGGTCTCTTTGGCCTTTTTAAAACTTAGGGTATATTTGTGAATGTGGGGTCATGGGCTTGTTTATTATTTTTAAAACTTGGGAAAAAGATATAAGTTTACAAAAATATATAATAATCCCAATACATTTTTAAAAATATTATTTATTGATGAAAATCGAGGCACAATTTTTTGAATATTTGTTCCAGCGTTTCTTCTTCTCCAAGTGCAAGGGCTTTTCATCTTCCAAGAACATCTTCTACTCTTGAAAGATGGAACCAGTGTAATCATACTGTGACGACCCTAAAAACGAACTAGTGAAACTAGAGCCTCACATGTGAGTTTGGAGTTGAGAACTTGATGAAATGATGAGAAATGACCATGACGTTCGGAAACTAGTCATTTGAACTAGTGAGTTATAAGGGTCAACTTTAAATGGTCATATCTTTTAGCTCAAAATGAATTAGGTGGACCTTTACCTATCTAATTAAAGGTCTCTGAGTCCTCTTTTCAACGCCACCGAGTTTGCCCAATTCCGACCTTGGAGTAAAAAGTTATGCCCGAAATATGAAGCACTGTCAGGCTGCAGCAAAGGGCGAACTAAGACGGGAAGGGGCACAATTTTTAAGTCAAGACTTTATGGGTCCTTAGTCCTTTTCCAAAATTGACCCTATGCTATTTTTTTCCTTTCCTAGCAACTATAAGACCTTTTTATGACCCAATTCCTTTCAATTAAGTCACTCCTCTTAGAATTTCCAAAATCATTCCCTCTCTCAAATATTTCTCTCAAGTTCAAGGAAGAAGAAGGGTGAAGAACTAGGGTTTCAAATTGGAGGTTTCTTTCATTAATTTTCGTGGGCTTTTTCAATATTAAGGTATGGGGATCCTTATCCTTGATTATTCTTTCTTTCAAGGAATCCAATCAAAAGGTTTTCAAGGTTTTTCAAATACACACAAAAACCTATTTCAATTCTAGCATGGGTTCTTGCATAAAAAAGTTTTAAATGATGATTTATATAGTTATTAATGATTATTAATGGTTTTTAGAAAGAAATCTCCATGAACCCATGTTTTCTCAAATTCTCTAAATTTCACCATAAAGTGGGTGTATTGATTTTGAGTAGATGATTATAGAATTGTGTTTAGTATGGTATG